>KV006886.1:41300-67932 GCA_001598015.1 Dorcoceras hygrometricum
AAGGCAGTGGATAAGACTCCATATGAGATGTGGATGGACAAACCACCCAAATACTCATACATGAGAATTTGGGGATGTCCTGCTTACGTGAAGCAGACAGTGGGAGATAAGCTGGATACGAGATCCATCTTATGTTACTTCGTTGGGTATCCAAAGAATTACATTGGATACTACTTCTACTATCCCAACGAAACAAAAGTGTTTGTTTCTAGGAATGCCACCTTTATGGAAAGGGAGGAATTTCTACTTGATAGAAAGGGCAAAATAGTAGAGCTCGAAGAGGTTCGAGAACCAACTGAGGTACCAAGTTAATCTCCTGCGCCTCCAGAGCCAGTACCAGAAATGGTCACACCTAGGAGATCCGAAAGGGTCCCTAGGGCTCCCGAGAGATATGGTTTTCTCCTTGAAGATGATCAAAGTGATCAAGTTGTTGGATCTGATCCAAGAACTTTCAAGGAGGCAATTTCCGATGCTGATTCTAATTTGTGGCTTGAAGCAATGCAGTCTGAGTTTGACTCAATGCATGCGAACCAAGTTTGGACTCTTATTAACCCTCCCGAAGGAATTGTTCCTATTGGGTGCAAATGGGTATACAAGAGGAAACTTGGGCCTGATGGTAAGGTAATGACCTACAAGGAACGACTGGTCGCGAAAGGTTACACTCAAAGGAAAGGTGTTGACTATGATGAAACTTTTTCACCAGTCGCAATGTTCAAGTCGATTAGAATCTTACTGGCCATAGCCTCATGGTACGACTATGAGATATGGCAAATGGATGTGAAAACTGCGTTCCTTAATGGAAACATTAAGGAAGAGATCTATATGACGCAGCCTTAGGGTTTCACATCTGTGGTAAGTGAGCAAAAGGTATGCAAACTTCAGAGATCAATCTACGGTCTCAAACAAGCATCGAGGAGTTGGAACCTGAGATTCGATGAAACAATTAAGGAATTTGGCTTCATCAAGAATCCCGAGGAGCCATGTGTATATAAAAAGGTAGTTAAAAGCGCTGTGAAATTCCTCGTACTTTATGTTGATGACATTCTACTCATTGGGAATGATGTAGGAATGCTGCAGTCAACCAAAGTATGGTTGTCTAGTAGATTCTCGATGAAGGACATGGGTGAAGCATCCTATATTCTTGGAATACAGATCTATCGGGATAGATCAAAACGGATGCTCGGACTCACCCAAGCTACCTACATCGATATCATACTTAAGCGGTTCTCTATGGAAGAGTCCAGGAGAGGACACCTACCTATGTGCCACGTGATCACTCTATCTAAGTCTATGTGTCCGAAGACTGATGAGGAGATAGAGAGTATGAAACGTGTGCCATATGCCTCGGCAATAGATAGTATTATGTATGGCATGATCTCATATGTTCATGGTCTATGGGGGTGGTGAACTGAAACTGGAAGGCTACACTGATTCTAGCTTCCAGTGTGACGTGGATGATTCGAAATCAACCTCTGGATTTGTATTCATGCTCAATGGTGGTGCTGTCTCTTGGAAGAGTTCCAAGCAAGACACCATCGCGGATTCAACCACTGAGGCTGAGTACATTGCAGCATCAGCTGCTGCTAAGGAGGCCGTTTGGATGAGGAATTTCGTCCAAGAGTTGGGCGTCATTCCTGATGTAGTTGGTCCAGTCCCGGTGTACTGTGACAACATGGGTGTCGTTGCTCAAGCAAAGGAGCCTAGGTCTCACCAAAGATCCAAACACATACTGAGGAAATACCACATAATCCGGGATATTGTGGCTAGAGGTGACATAGCAGTTGAGAGAGTCGCCTCTGCGGACAACATTGCTGATCCACTTACGAAGCCCTTGCCAGGACCATTGTTTGAAAAACATCGCGAAACAATGGGACTGCGTCTGATGAGTAGTTGGCTTTAGGGAAAGTGGGAGATTGTTAGAGTAGATGCCCAACTAGCCAACTTGTGGCGTGTGGGTTTATAGACTCTTGTATGAAACGATCTTTATATATGACATTCGCATTTCTTTATGGCGTTCTTTATTTTCATTATGCTTTATATAATGTTAACAATTGTGTTGGATAAAGACCTAGAATGAACCATAGTGTATGTTAGATGTGATAGTGGGTATGACGGCTATCATGAAACAGATCTAATAGTCACTGTGTATTCTGAATTCGTTCCTAGTCGATTGGGCCGTCAAAATGAGGATAAGGCCGCCCGAGCTCGAGACTAGCATCTGCGATGCGAAGTACCATGTTTCATTGGTAGGGAACATTGTGATGTTCTGAGCATGCAGATGGATAGTGACCTGGTGATCTATCGAACTACCCTCGTTCGGACTTTCCAAGTGGTTACCATTTGTCGAGTGGATAAGTCCGAGGTCTTGGTTGTACTGATTAGTCCTCACGACTCGAAATGTCATTGAGACTCTACATGATAGGCGTCTCACTTTGACTCGTTTGCCGACTCACTTGGGGTCATTAGGCGGCGGGATTGGGTGAGACCCCGATGCATGTAGGAGTCGATGCTTCGTTGTCGAGGATTCACCGCTCGCTTAAATGCGTGGATATCCTATGCTATATGAGGGGATAATAGTGTATAAATCTCTGGCAGAGTACTAGAAGTGTTTTAGGTAAATGGGTTTACCTAGTTACACTCGCGATATCACTATTCGATCTCCAAGATGTATGCATAACTATCGGATCTCTAGCGACTCTCGATTTACCAATGGTCGTTGATGTGATCGAGATATATGTGTTGAAAGGACCGTACTGTACGCTAACCATGACCAACTGGTTCTTGCAGGCACTATCAGTGATACCTAGGGGATCATGGCGCGATGTTGCTAGGCGCTTTACCATGATCCGTTGGGCAAGTCCGAAATTGTTATTTCGGAGCCGCAATGGTTGCGTGCTCACGGCTAGCTGTATCCCTGAACCATTGAGGGTCACACAAGTACTGGACTCATGATTCCCGCAAGGAAACTGAGCTCAATGTGTTGAGCATAGGAAGAGGATTTTAGGGAGTGCGACTTCCTAAAAGTCAACAGGGGTCAAATTGCGATTTCCCGCTGTTGAGGGGCAAAACTGTCATTTTGGACTAGGTATCTGAAAAATTGTTTTTCACATCATAATATTCAGTTTTGGAAACTGATTCGATCGATTCGATCAGATCATCGATCGGAGTTATGATGAAACCGCAGTGATTTAAATGAACCGAATGTTCATATGGACTTGGGCCTGACCCAAGTCCAATGGGCCGGTTCAAGCCCATGTATATTGATTATATACTAAGTAATGACTAGGGCTTTAATCACTTGAACACAATTCACACAAACCCTAGACCTAAGTGTTCGGCCGCCCCCTCCTCTCCAAGCCTCACGCCGCCGCCCTTCGCCGGACTTGTTCCGGCCATCTTGAAGAGGTGTTTTCGTCCGTGCAAAATCCATCAGCTTTCTAGTGCAGGCTGATTGGAGGAAGATTGAATCCGGTCGTGGACCTGATTGACGATCTACCACCGCCTACAGTTTGAAGTGCCGATTTCCTCGTGAAACTGGTCGGAGCCAGGCGCCTAGACGCTAGCAAGGTGACAATTTATAACATCCTATGTATGATTTTGTTGCCTTTATCGATGTATTGAACACTTTCCGAGTAAATTTTGTTCTTCTGCTGTGCCCCGGGAAGTGGGATCCGGATCCGCCACCGCTATCCCAACATGTGCAACCCTCAATCAGCAACGCTTACGTAAGCAGTGCTGTTCCTAGTGAACATATGACCACAGGCTGACACAAGCATTGCTGTTTCTTGTCGAATAGCCTTCCAAAGATAGCGCTGACGTAAGCAGAGCTGTTCAACCTGCAAAAAATTGTTAATGCACAGACCATTTTTATGGCAATTCTAAGAGACCTAATATGTTCCTAAAGTAGGAAAACTTAGCGTCTGGCAGAGGTTTCATGAAGATATCAGCAACTTGTTGCTCAGTCGACACGTACTCCAACCGAACGTCCTTCTTCATTACGTGGTCCCTTATGAAGTGATGCCTAATGTCGATGTGCTTTGTTCTGGAATGCAGCACAGGATTCTGGGTGATCGCTATCGCACTTGTGTTGTCACAGAGAATAGGAGCTTCGGAATCATCAATGCTATAATCCTTCAATTGATGTTGAATCTAGAGGATTTGTGCGCAACAACTGCCTGCAGCAAGGTACTCTGCTTCGGCTGTTGACGTGGGATACCAAAGACCCACGTTGGAAGTGCCCTTTAAGTACTTGAGGATTCTTTTAACAGCAACATAATGTGATTGCTTTGGCTCCGCTTGGAATCTAGCACACATACAGACAGCAAACATGATGTCTGGTCTGCTAGCAGTTAGGTAAAGGAGAGAGCCTATGATACCTCGATACAAAGATACCTCTATGGCAGTTCCAGCTTCATCTTTGTCCATCTTAATTGAAGAGCTCATAGGGGTTGCTGCTGCTGAGCAGTTGTCCATGCCAAATTTCTTTAGCAATTCTTTCGTATATTTAGCTTGGTTAATGAAAATTCCATTTTCCAGCTGTCGAACTTGTAATCCCAGAAAGAAGGTTAGCTCCCCCATCATGCTCATCTCGAATTTATCCTGCATGAGCTTGGAAAATTTCTTGCACAGTTTGGGGTTAGTTGACCCAAAAATAATATCGTCAACATAAATCTGAACTAATAAGACGTGATCATCCTTAACAAATTTAAACAACGTCTTATCGACTGTGCCTATAGTGAACTTATGCTCAAGAAGAAAATTAGTGAGTGTATCATACCAGGCTCTGGGTGCTTCTTCAACCCATATAAAGCCTTGTCCAGTTTGTAAACAAAATCTGGATTTGTATGATCTATGAAGCCAGAAGGTTGTGCAACATACACTTCCTCTGTCAAGACGCCATTTAGAAAGGCACTCTTGACATCCATCTGAAAGACCTTGAAGTCTTTATATGCAGCATATGCGAGGAACATGCGTATGGCCTCTAATCTTGCTACTGGTGCAAAGGTCTCATCAAAATCTATACCCTCCATTTGCCTAAAGCCTTGTGCAACCAGCCTAGCCTTATTTCTTGTTACTACTCCATCTTCATTCAGTTTATTCCTAAATACCCATCGAGTTCCTATAACTGAATGATTATTAGGTCTAGGTACAAGTGTCCATACTTTATTGCGTTCAAACTGATTGAGTTATTCCTGCATGGCTTCTATCCAACTTGAGTCAGCTAAGGCCTCATCGATTATCTTAGGTTCTATATGAGAAAGAGATGCATCATCAAAATGATCATGAGATAGCTGGCCTCGTGTGCGAACAGGAGATTGAATGTTACCTATGACTTGCTCAGGTGGATGATTTCTATTCCACCGAAGATCAAGTCCAAAGGGATTTGCTCCTTGTTCCCCCTGTGTTGCTGACTGGATAAGAATGTTTGGATCTTCTGACGCCAATTGATGATTATCATTGTTTCTTTGAGCATTAAATTCCAATTGGAGTTCTTGCTATTGTGTGTGAGTGCTGTTGTCAGCTGTGTCATCCACTGTTGGTCTTGATACTAATTGAGAAGAAGTGCTTGCTACTGTTGCGTTAGCTGTTGGTGAATGAACAGTAGCATTTGCTTGCGCAATGTCTGACGTGGCAAGATCTGTTGGGACAACATTTTTTTGCACGGTGATTGCTTCTGCTCCAGCTACCGTAAGATCTCGTTGAGTAATAGTATGTTGTGTATCTACTATTGGTTGTTCTTCAGATGTGAATCTTTGTTGTGACACGTCATCATCAGATTCTTCAAGGCTTGTTGATTCCAGACGTGTGCACAAGTCGTGTAAGCTTGCAGCTGAATTTGATTTGAAGCTTGTCTCATCGAACACAACATGAGCAGATTCTTCAACAGTGAGGCTCTTGATATTGAATACCCTATAAGCTTTGCTGACAGCAGAATAACCTAAGAATATTCCTGCATCAGATTTAGGTTCAAATGCTGTTAGGTGCTTCTTGCCATTGTTGTGAATAAAACATCTACACCCAAACACCCTGAAATATGATATATCAGGTTTCTTGCCATGCCAGATCTCATATGGGGTCTTATCGTGCATTCTATTAATCATAGATCTGTTTTGAGTGTGACATGCTGTATTGACTGCTTCTGCCCAAAATTTTTGAGAAATACCAGAATAAGTGATCATAGATCTAGCAGCTTCTTTAAGAGTGCGGTTTCTCCTTTCAGCCAACCCGTTTTGCTGAGGAGTTCTTGCTGCTGAAACTCATGCTTAATTCCTAAGTCTTCCAAATAAGAAGTCAATTTAAAATTTAAAAACTCAGTACCGCGATCAGTTCTTATTCGGTTGACAGAACAAGATCTATCATTTTGTAAACGTTTCAAAAGGCGTATCAGCTGGTCGGTCGTTTCAGATTTTGCTTTTAAAAACAACACCCATGTATATTTTTAAAAGTCATCAACAACAGCAAGGGTGTAGGACGTTCCCCCTAAGCTTGTTACTGAAATAGGACCAAAGAGATCCATATGTAAAAGCTCAAGGCAACGGGAAGAACGTTACAGAACAAGATCTATCATTTTGTAAACGTTTCAAAAGGCGTATCAGCTGGTCGGTCGTTTCAGATTTTGCTTTTAAAAACAACACCCATGTATATTTTTAAAAGTCATCAACAACAGCAAGGGTGTAGGACGTTCCCCCTAAGCTTGTTACTGAAATAGGACCAAAGAGATCCATATGTAAAAGCTCAAGGCAACGGGAAGAACGTTTTCCGCCTTTACTTTTGAAAGTCGATTTAATGTGCTTACCAAGCTGACAGGCTGCACAGATCTTATCCTTAGAAAATTTTAATTTGGGCATACCAGAAACCATATCATGCTCACTCAACTTAGCAAGTGTTTTAAAGTTTAGATGGTTCATTCGTTGATGCCACAACCAACTCTTGGAGGAGTCAGCTGTAAGACAAAGCTGTTCAGACTTCAACTGATCTGACCAATAGATAACGTAGGTATTCCCCGATCTTTTACCCACCAATATAGTCAGACCATTTGAGTTCTGAACTGTGCACGTGTGTTGTTGGAAGTTAACTATGTAACCTTTGTCACATAGTTGACTGATACTAATCAAATTATAACTGAGGTTATCAACGACCAAAATATCAGAGATAGAGATGTTACCATTGGTAAGCTTACCATTACCCACAGTGTTACCGTGTGCATTGTCACCAAAGACAATTTTCGCTCCTTTGTGTGGAACAACATCTGTCAATAGCTTTGGATTCCCTGTCATATGGCGTGCACACCCACTGTCCAGGTACCAGATAATTGAGTCATTAGCTTTGTACCTGTTGCCCTGCAATCACACAAGCAAATTTTGGTACCCAATTTTACTTGGGTCCATATTGGATTACCCCTTTCGGGACCCATACTTGAATTACCTTCACAGTTTTCCCAGTTTTTGGATCCACAAAAGTCTGTGCAAAATTGTGCGATCTTTGGAGTTTTGATTTGAGATTTTGACCAACAGGATCTCTTCTCGGCCAAGTCTTTTTCCAACCATATTTTGCCTTCCTAAAGTTACGCCACTACTGGTTTGGAACATAGGACTTGGAACCAGCTTTCACTTTGTCCTTGTCCAGTCTGTTCTTTAACCAGCTGGGCTTGGAACTCTCAGGCCTTTGATAGCCGATGCCATCTTTTCCTTTTCCTTCATGACTTGACTGGGAAGATTTCTGGTCATCATATCTTATCGACTCGCAACAATCATATATCACGTCAGCTTTGACAAAGCCCATTTTATTGAAATTTTCATACACTGATTGTGACTGAGTACTTGTCTTTCTTTACTGCTTTCGATATTACTGAAACCTAAGCCAGTTCTATCATGTGCTGACTTTTGGATTTCTTGTAATTTGTGGAAGGCACGAGCTGATTGGGTCCAGGAGCTCATTTCTTTAGTGAACTTTTCAAATTCAGCCTTGAGCTCGCTGGACTCACATCTCAACAATTCATTCTCTATCTTCAGCTTACTCAACTCAGTCTTTAAACTATCAGTATCCTCAAGCTCGTCAGAACTTGATTCTGCTGAACTATTTTTCAGACTTGCGTTTTCGGCCTTGATTTCCTCAAATGTGTGAGATAGAGTCTTGTACTCATGGACCATATCGTTCAGTGCCTGAACTAGATCCTCACGTGTAAATTCAACTTTGGAAAAATCAAATACCTCGTCGTCATCCATATGGTCAGCCATGAGACAGTGAACTTCCTCCTGTTCACTGTCACTTGAAGAGGAACTGCTGCTGGATGACTCTGAATCGCTGTCTGCCCAGTTCTTGGTGCTTTCCTCAGCCACCAACACCTTGCGGTCATTCCTGCGACTGGGTCTTTTGTCGCTTTTGATCTTCATTCGCCTGTACTTTGATCGATCCTTTAATTTGTCCTTGGATTTGTCTTTGGATCTTTCAACAGTTCTTTCATCATCTTCCTCCTCTCTTTTGTGTCGCTCATCCTTCTTGTTGTCTCGTCTGTATCTGTCATCTTTCCTTGTTTTGTTGCAGTCAGCTGCAAAATGACCTGGACGATCACAGTTATAGCATATCAGGTCAGATGCAACTTTATCAGATTTATTAAAATTATTGTAAGGAGAGGAAGGGTGGAAGGATCTTCTCATGAATTTCCCAAACTTCTTTGCGAAGAGGGACATGACGTCGTCACTAAGTTGGTCGGAAGACTTGCTGGTGCTAGGAGAGCATGGTTCAGCAATTGTAGCAGCAAGGGCTTTCGTTGGCTGGGAGGTGGAGGGTCCAGCTTCTGATCTTGTCTCCAACTCGAACTCATATGCTTTCAAGTTGGCGAACAAGTCGTGCAGCTCCAGCTTGTTCAAGTCCTTAGACTCCCTCATGGCCATGGTCTTCACGTCCCACTCCTTTGGTAACGCTCTCATGACTTTCAGCGCCAACTCCCTGTTGCTATATTCTTTCCCAAGACTGTTTAGCTCAATCACCACAGCGCTAAATCTTTCGTCAAACTCGGCCATGGTCTCTCCATCTTTCATTTTGATCGCTTCATATTTCTTCTGGGCTTCTGTTAGTTTGTTTTCTTTGGTTTTGTCATTGCCCTCGCAGATCTGGGTTAGCTTTTCCCAAATATCTTTTGCAGTAGTACAGTTCTTGATATTGCTGAACATGTTCTTGTCTTTGTCCAGCGTCTTGAATAATATGTCCTTTGCCACATTGTGTAGATTCGCCTTTTTCTTATCCTCATTGGTATATTCGTGTATGGCCTTTGGAAGAAACTGAGGCTCGCCACTTGTTACTGCAACCGCCAGATTTGGCTTCATGATTTTCAGAGGTCCTTCAGTGATAACATGCCACATGTCATCATCCATGGCTGCTAGATGCGCTTGCATCCTAATCTTCCAGTCATCATACTCTTCCCTCGAAAACAAAGGAATCTTGTTGTGAGAGATCGACATATTAAGATATAATAAAGTACGAACCACAACTGTTCAATAACTGAGATTTGCCTGCTCTGATACCAATTGATGGTCCCAGAAATAGGATCAATATATGAACAGGAGTTCAGAAGGGGGGGGGGGGTTGAATGAACTCCTTCGATTTTTGAAATCTTTTAAAATGTTTTACATGCACGGCTTAACTTAAGTCCGAGTTACCAGACTTAAGATATCTCAGTTTTATGCAAGTCTTTCGGCAAACAATGTTTGTGCGGAAAAAGGCCAATTAACTTGTGAACAGTAATAATATGTAAAATCAATATTCGAGAACATAAAATAAAGAGAAAAGAGTTCAGGATTTGTTTCTGGAAGTTCGGACTTCAATGTCCTACGTCTCCCCTTCTTCCTCCTCGAAAGGTATCACGAGAAGATTTGATGAAAGTAGGCCTTCTACAAACACCCGATCCCGCAACCAGCAGCTACGAGAACTCCTAGTATCTCCACACCAATCCAAGAAGACACAACTGCTGGTTTACAACACTTGGTAATATTTTCAAACGGCTTTTGAGAGCACGTTTGTTACAGACTCAATAAGATATTACAATGAAGTGTACGTATTTGAGACTGTAAATTTATCTGGTTTCTAATACAAGGAAACTCGATTCAAAGGTTGAACCAGAGAATGACTTGAAGGTATATCAATGAAAAACAGCAGTATTGTTCTTTGAGTCTTGAGAGCTTTAGGTATGCTTCAATAAGGAATAGCTCGAGAATGCAATTTGGCAGCGTTTCAGCAATAGCGATGGCGAGTGAGTGTGTCTTCAATTCAAAGCATCTGCTATTTATAATCTTCGTTCAACGGTCGATTACTTCTGATAAGGCAACAAAATCCTTTTTGAAATTCTGACAGTAGTATGCCATCAATCTTGCTTCACTATATAGTAAATTGCGTATCGTCAGAGACAGAAATATGATTTCCATATATGTGCAATCCCGTTGAAACCGCCTCTGCCAATGTGTACTATTCTTCCAAAATTAGTGCCAATCTCGTCTCCTTAATTTTAGGCAATTTGAATGATTCTTGTTTTGGCCATCGATCTTTTCCAATTGAGTATACGATCGACTTTGAATCAACTTTATGCTTGCGCCTGAAACCATTTCTGTCGACAGATATCTCTTTGTTGAAGACAAATGAATAGTTTCTTACTATTAAGATATCTGTCGCGGTTAACAGAATTAAACCACTTGCAAATATTCAACAATGATGATGTCATCAAATCTGTTTCTCTTTTACAGCTGACGTCATCGAATCTGTTATATGACCATTGTAGTTAGATCTTATGGTGTCGTGTTGAACTAACTGTTTCGAAAACTGTCGATAGCAAACGTTACTCGCACTGTTTCCAAAAACAATACTGTAGCGAAATCTGGTGTCAGCAACGAAGAAAGTACTGTTACAAGATCTGTCGAATATACTTAACAAAGAATACTGTCCTTTCTGTTGATAGAAACTTCACTGTTCCAAAACCTGGTGATAGTTACTATCATTAATCCAATAGTCAAGTGTTGTTGGCAGATATCATCAATCTCAATGCTCCATTAACAGTAGATTTCTGACCCGATAACCCGAATAACCAAATCAATAATTCCACTGTTCCAAGATCCGATTCTGATCAACCATAATTCATAACTGTAACTCAAACCAATCACTGTTGTCAGCAACCTCTAATCTCTGTGAGAAGATAATTCCAAATTCATCGCCCGAATAACCAAATCAATAATTCCACTGTTCCAAGATCCGATTCTGATCAACCATAATTCATAACTGTAACTCAAACCAATCACTGTTGTCAGCAACCTCTAATCTCTGTGAGAAGATAATTCCAAATTCATCGTTTAGGTCCAAATCTTTTCTTATTTTTGTTATCACCAAAACTACAAATTTTATCCTAACATCCTTTTCTACCCATTCCTCCATTTATGTTGTCTCTCCTTCAAGACCATCCACAGTAGATTGTTCTGTCTCACCCTGATCATCATTCGATTCATTTTCATCTGGACCCTCGTGGTCCATCTGGGTGTCACATCCCGGATTCACTTCGCCTATTTGCGTCGTGATCATCACCACCCATCTGTTCATCTTGTTCGAAGATTGTTCTCTCTTCCCCTTCTGGGCCAACAGCAGAGAATGCCTCCCCAATGCGTTTGTCTGTATTGACTTCGGGGCTACCAGCTGTAGAGACCCCTTCACCCCAGCTGGTATCGGACCAGACTGGTATCAACTTTGTCACTACCCAATTTCTTTTGCTTCATGGGCCTCTATGTCCTATGCTTCTTCGCAAAATCATTAACTGGTAGAGATATAGTGGACTCTCAGTCCGATGATGTAACTACTTGCTTCTGCTTGGTACCTCCCTGTTTATTTTGCCCACCTCGCGGGCGCGAATCCAAATCTAAGCTATGTTGAGACGAGGAATCCGCTGGAGCATCTGTGCTTCCAGCCTCCACGGTTCGGCTTGTGACCATCTTCTTTACCAACTTTTTCTTTCTCTTATCTACCGTCGTTGTTTCTACCTTCTTATTTTTGCTCACTGCCTTCTTCTTTTCTACAACTCTAGTTTCTTGCCCCACTGTCTGGGCTATCTACGATTCACAGGCCTCAGTATTGCTTGTTGTATCCTTTATTTGCTTGCTGGAGTCACCAGCCGGAGTTACTTTCAAGTTCTTCTTAATATACGTCACCACATATTTACCAGTTAGAACCTTCTGTGGGTGCAACTTGACTGATTCCCCCAAATCAGCCTTCACCATATTTCCCAACACAACACTGATTTACACGGCATATCCCTGTGACTGCCTAGACGGAATATTCACCATAGCATGTAAGATATTAAAAATAATTTGAGCCCAGTTTACCTTCAGGCCAACGGAAATGGATACCATCAGGTCAAACTTCTCACTGGTCACCATATCAAAGGACCCAACTTTAGCAAATAACGCTTTTGCCACAATGTCGTGCAGCAGACGATACTCCATTTTCATTTCTTTCTTTTGCTGGGTGCATGGAACAGCACCTCTGAACCGGAGAATCGGCTTCTCATTTCACTCACAGTTTCCTTTGGGACATCCAGGAACCCAACCATTCCTTCAGTTGGTGACCCAAAAGTTGCACCAAACACTTCTTTTGACAGTGCCAATTTCCTATTGGCAAAAGAACTGAAATAGTCCCCGCTATCACTTTAGCGTTAACGAAGAACTATCCGACAGTTGCTTCATACAAGGAGCCAGTTGCAGTCAGAAATCCTTTGAGTCTAGTGTTTTCCAACGTCTTGAAAATCCCCACCATGCCAGAGTTCTCCATAGCGAGAACAGACTCGAAGTAAACCTCTAGAGTGTTAACAGAGAAAGATGCGGCCATTTTTTATAATAAGGGATTGGGAATCTGGAAATAAGCAAATGATTGCACAAGAATGCAGTAAATCTGGTTGCAAGAAAGCAAGATTGCACGAAAATTTTTGAAAGCGTACTGGAAAAAGTAAAGGTAAACAGTTTATGTACGATCCTGGAGAGAGAAGGGTTTTTATTGGACACTTGTCATCATAATATATAAAAGACATTTTAAATTCCAGAAAGATGATAGTCCGATTTAAACACGTTTCAAAAGTAACCCAATATCGACCGCTGTGATAACTTCACACCGTAAATGCCAGCTTGACCAGACCAGCAAGGTACTAACCAGCTTGAAGACAACCAGTGGACCGTTTAGTTATCTGTTTGACTCATATTGTTCCCCCTGAATTTATGCATGCAGAACATAATTATGACATATCCAGGAGACCTATGATGTTTCTAAAATAAGAAAACTTAGCGTCTGGCAGAGGCTTGGAGAAGATATCAGCTACTTGCTGATCCGTTGGCACATGCTCCACCCGAACGTCTTTCTTTAGCACATGGTCTCGAATGAAATGATGGCGTATGTCAATGTACTTGGTTCTAGAGTGCAGCACGGGATTTTGAGTAATAGCGATCGCACTAGTGTTGTCACAGAAGATGGGTGCTTCTTGTGCATCAACGCCGTAGTCACGGAGCTGTTGTTGAATCCATAGCATTTGAGTGCAACAGCTTCCAGCTGCGAGGTACTCTGCCTCAGCGGTGGATGTGGCAATTTATGTTTGTTTCTTGCTAAACCAAGATATTAATCTATCACCCAGAAATTGACAAGTCCCACTGGTGCTTCGCCGATCAATCTTACATCCTGCATAGTCTGCATCACTATAGTCAATTAAATTTAAACTTGAACCTTTGGGATACCAAATACCCACGTTATGCTTGTCTTTAAAATATTTAAGAATACGCTTAAGAGCCATGAAGTATGATTGTTTTGGATCTGCTTGAAACCTTGCACACATACAGATTGAGAACATGATGTCTGGTCTGCTTGCTGTGAGGTATAGAAGCGAACCAATCATCCCATGATACATGGTTACCTCAACTGCAGTTCCAGCTTCGTCTTTATCCAGCTTGATGGATGCACTCATCGGAGTAGCAGCTGCTGAGCATTTTTCCATATCAAACTTCTTGAGAAGTTCTTTGGTGTACTTTGCTTGATTGATGAATTATGCCACCCTCAAGCTGCTTTACTTGTAATCCGAGGAAAAACGTTAGCTCCCCCATCATTATCATTTCAAATTTATCCTGCATAAGCTTGGAAAATTTGTCGCAAAGCTTGGAATTAGTAGAGTCGAAGATAATATTATCAACATAAATCTGTACAAGCAAGACATGATTAGTTTTCACAAATTTGAATAGTGTCTTGTCGACAGAACCAATAATAAAGTCATGGTCAATAAGAAACTTGGACAGAGTATCATACCAATCTCTAGGAGCTTGTTTCAGACCATACAACGCTTTATCAAACTTGCATATTCTGGTCTGGTATGATCTACGAAACCAGGAGGTTGTGTAACATACACTTCCTTGTTCAAGATGCCATTTAAGAATGCACTTTTGACATCCATCTGATAAACTTTGAAGTTCTTAAATGATGCATAGGCTAGAAAGATTTTAATAGCTTCTAATCTAGCTACTGTTGCGAAGGATTCTTCGAAGTCTATGCATTCTTCTTGCCTATATCCTTGCGCTATTAGCCTAGCCTTATTTCGAACTACGTTTCCATTTTCATCCAACTTATTTCTAAAGACTCATTTAGTTTCTATAATGTTTTGATCATCAGGTTTTGGAACTAGATTCCATACTCTACTACGTTCAAATTGATTTAATTCTTCTAGCATAGCTTGTATCCAGCTCGGGTCAGCTTAGGCTTCTTCTAATTTCTTTGGTTAAATGTGTGATATGAAAGAAGAATTAAAGTATTCGTTTATCATCTGGCCTCGTGTCCTAACTGGTGCAGTAGGATTACCGATGACCAGCTTGGGTGGATGATTTATTCCACCGAAGACTAGTCCAAGGGAAGTAGATGGTTCGTGCGGTTCCCCTTGTGTCCCAGCTGGATTGTCTTGTATTATGTTTGGTTCATTAATCTACTCATGCTCTCCACTAGCTTGATTACAATCCGGACCGGCTCTTCGACAGCTTGAATATATACATTTGTAATAGGCATATCTGGAGCGTGCTGGTCAGTAATTTGACAACCGTCGTGTGTCTCATCGTCACTTGATTCATCAAGATTGGTAGAATCCAGTCGAGTACATAGATCATTTAATTTTGAAGCTGAAGTTGATCGGAAGCTGGTTTCATCGAAGACTACATGAGCAGATTCTTCTACTATAAGTGTTCTGTGGTTGAAGACTCGATATGCTCGGCTTACAGCTAAGTATCCCAGAAAGATACCTGCATCAGATTTTACATCAAAGGCTCTTAAGTATGTTTTTCCATTTATGTGGATGAAGCATAGACATCCAAATACCCTGAAATACGAGATATCGGGTTTCTTGCCGTTCCAGATCTCATATGGAGTAACTCCATGCCGCTTGTTTATCATTGATCTGTTTAGAGTGTAGCAAGCTGTATTGACTGCTTCTGCCCAAAATTTGTTTGAAATTACAGAATCAGCAATCATAGTTGTAGCAGTTTCTTTTAAAGTACGGTTTCTACGCTCAGCCAACCCGTTCTGCTGAGGTGTTATAGCTGTAGACAACTCATGTCTGATTCCAATATCATCCAGATAGGAGGATTTTTTAAAATTTAAAAACTCTGTTCCTCTATCACTCCTAATACGGTTGATATTACAAAATTGCTCATTTTGAAGACGTTTTAAGAGCTTGATCAGCTGGTCGACAGTTTGATCTTTTGATTTCAAGAACAACACCCAAGTAAATTTTGAACAATCATCAACTACAACAAAGGTGTACTTCATTCCCCCTAAGCTGGTAACGGTATTAGACCAAAAAGATCCATGTGTAAAAGATCCAGCTTACGTGAGGTTTTGTCACTGCCTTTGGTTTTGAAAGTTGATTTTAGATGTTTACCAAGCTGACAAGAAGAGCAAATCTTATCTTTTGAAAATATTAGCTTGGACAAGCCATCAACCAGCTCACGCTTACTCAAATTGGCGATAGTTTTAAAGTTGAGATGGTTCATCTGCTGATGCCACAACCAACTCTTTGAAGAGTCAGCTACTAGACATGTTTGCTCTGTATGAGGTTGGTCTGACCTGTCAACTTTGTAGGAGTTACCAGATCGATAACCAAATAACACAGTCAGACCTTCCGGATTTAGAACAGTTCATGTGTGCTTTGTAATTTAACAGAATAGTTATTGTCACACAACTGACTGATACTTATCAAGTTGTAACAGATTCTCTACAAGGAGAACATTGTTGACAGTGAAATTACCATAGGTAAGCTTATCCATACCCACGGTGTTGCCATTTGAGTTATCACCAAAGGTGATCTTTGGTCCGTTGAGGATTTGATATCTGTGAGCAGCTTGGCATCTCCTGTCACGTGCCTTGCACATCCACTGTCCAGATACCACGTTGATTGCTCCAATCTTAATAGCTGTTGTTCCTGCAATCACAATTCAAGAAGATTTGGTACCTTTTTATTCATTTTGGTCTAGGTTTGATTAGACATTTTGAGACCCACACTTGGATAATTTGACCCATTTACCAGTGTGTGCATCAAAGTACTTTTTTGTGGTCCGTGTGTGCTCTTTGATCTGGATGGGGCTTGATAGACAACAGGTGGTCATTCGATTTGAACTTATGATATTTAGGCCTTTGTTGCATATCCTTCATTGAAGTTCAAGAGAACTGACCTTATTTTGTACCACCAGATTTGGGTTTCGCATCTGTACAACTCTTTTGTTTAGCCAGCTCTCCCGAGGCTTCTCGGGAGTAGTATATCCAAGCCCACAAATCTTCCTTTCCAGATCGTGGGGTCAGCTGCTATCTTTAAGTCACCATAGTGTGCCTCTTCAAGCTGTCCTGTGCTTGATTTTACAAAGTTTATTGTCTTAAACTTTGTCTTTTCCGACCTTGAAGTACTACTAGTTTCAGCTGTACTGCCTTCATCGCTATTGTAGCCCAATCCGATTTACCAGATGGCTTTGTAGCTCCATTCAGTTTTTGTAGTGAGGCAGAAGATCTAGTCTAGGAGCTTATTATTCCAGCCAATCACTGGTTCTCACTTAGCATCTCCTCGGACTTGCTTCTCAGTTCTTCATTCTCAGTTAAAAGCTTACTTAGAGCAGCTTGCATATTGCTTGAGCCAGCCAGCTCAGCGTTTGTTGCACAGCTCTCTCTTTCAGCTTTAACTTCTTCGAATGATTGATAAAGCTTCTTGTATTATAGGACCATTTCATTCAGTGCAGTAACAAGGTCCTCACGTGTAAATTCAGGACTGGAAAAATCAAATACCTCCTCAGTGTCATCTGCCATCAGACACTGTAGTTCATCCTCACTTTCTCTTGATGAGGAGGTTCCAGAGCTTGATTCATCTGAATCCGAGTTAGCCCACACACTCTTGTTCTCTTCAGCCATCATGGCTTTCTCTGTCTCCCTTTTCGATAAACCTTTTTCTCTTTCTTGTCCTTGTTATTGCTACGATCTGGTCGCTTCTTTTCATCTTTTCTTGGCTTTCTGCAGTCATCCATGAAATGACCAGGCCTACCACAGTTATAACATTTATCATCAGAGGGAGTAGTAAAATTTTTCTTAGGAGAATCAAAAGAATAGGGTTTAGTATTATGCTTCCGCATAAAATTTTCCGAATTTTCTTATGAACAAGGCCACACATACTTGCTCATTTCCTCTGCTGGTCTGCTGCTTTTAGATCACGAGATTTGTTTTGGAATTGTGGCAGCGAGAGATCTGGTTGGTTTAGATGTTGACAGCTCAGCTTCTGCTCTCATTTCAGGTTCAAATCATAAGCCTTTAGTTTGGCAAACAAGTCATGCATCTCCATCTAGTTTAAGTCTTTTGACTCCCTCGTTTTCACATTCCACTCTTTGGGAAGTGCTCTCATCATTTTAGGGCTAGCTCCCCGTTGTTGTAAACTTTGCCCAGTCTGGCCAGCTCAATTACCAAAGAGCTGAACCGTTCGTCGAACTCAGCCATGGTCTCCTCGGGGTTCATTTTAATGAGTTCAATTTTTTGTAGAGCCACGGTCAATTTTTTTCCTTTGTCTCTTCATTCCCTTCGCATATTTGGGTCAATTTCTCTCAAATCTCCTTAACAGTTGTGCAAGTCTGGATTTTGCTAAACATGTTGTTGTTTAGCGTCTTGTAGAGTATGTCCTTAGCAACATTATCCAGATTTGCTTTCTTCTTGTCTTCTGAGGTCCACTCCAGTCTGGGATTCTCAATCCATTGAGGAGCACCGGTAGTTATTGCCATAGCAGTGTTCATTTTCAATATTTACATTGGTCCGTTGGTGATCACGAACCACATGTCATCATCTTGTGCTGCTAGGTATGTCTGCATCCGGATCTTCCAGACGTCGTATTCCTCCTTTGAAAACAAAGGAATTTTATTATGAGAAATCTACATATTTAAATAAATATGAATGAATAAATTGTTCAATCATTGAGACCGCTCTGATACCACTTGTTAGGATCGAAAACACTCTCGGGAGTTTAGAGGGGGGGTGAATAAAAAATACATCTAACTGCCAATCTCTATAAGATTGGCAGTATACATAGATGTATTTTTTTATGAACTCCTTTACTAATTTTTGTTTGAAAATTCGATTCAAAGATTTTACAGCTTGATACAAACTTCCAGCTGAGTTACCAGCTAGGATGCTGTTCTCAGTGACTACTGTTGTCTCGTGTAATAAAAGTATTTTTATGCAGAATAACAAGATTCAATCAGTGAACAATTTAATCAAATGCGTATATGTAAAAGATGTAACGATGAGAGATTTGTTTCTGGAAGTTCGGAGAAAATTCTCCTACGTCTCCCCTTCTTCCTCAATGGGAAGGTTTCCACTAGAAGATTTGATTAATACAACCATTTTTACAAACCCGCTCCCGCAACCAGCAGTCACGAGAACTCCTAGCGATCAACCAAAGAACTCAGACCCGCGATCTGATTCGCAATACCAATACTCTGCACTAAGCTGGTTGTGCTACTTTAGCACTTCTACACTCTCTTTTTATGATTTACAAAGATATCTTAACACTACAGAGTGTGTGTAAATAAGAGTATGTGACACTGAGTTGAATTAAGCAATCTGTGCTTGTGTCACTTGTAGCGAGCTGGTTCAAGATGAACTCTGCTTTTTGTTTGTGAGGGCTGGTTAGCTTGTGATATCAAAAATCGTTCTGTTGTATTCCGTCACTCTTAACCACTTCACAGCTGCTCTACTCTTCTATATATACTATTTGGATACAACGGTAATAAATGTAGCCAGTAGAAACAATGAGTGTATCCAAATTGAATTACCTGTAGCGTCTTAAATGTTTATACGACGAAAGTACATCTTCAATAAATGCATTGCCCTTTTTAGCAACTCTGTGCCGTCTTCAGTTTGTACCATATCTCTGCATATCTGATATTAGCTCAAATTAGTTCCAACGACTACACATCAATGCAGAGATGTCGAATGTTTCAAATCAAGTTGTACGTAGATTCAAAAATTCCAAAATACAATCTGCTAAGTTGCCTCTAACTTAGCTGGTATTCCGATCTGGTTCAGGAATATTGAGCTGCTTTTCTTGATCGGTTTTTATCTTGAACAAACCATACTGCTCTTGTCTCTGTTTTATACTGATCCGAATTATGATGCATGTATACTCATATCCTCAGCTTCATACCACTTGTGAAGATTATTCTGCTTCGCACTGGTTTTCTGAACCGGTCTTCCAAGTGGTTACTCATCACTCCAGCTGATCTGTTATCTGTAATCTATTTTCTCAGCTGTAGATCATTGTTCTCTTGTTTTCTATTCCAATGTTCTTTGCTCTTCGAATTTCTCAAATACGCTGCCCTTATCTGGTTAAACATCTCTGAACTGGTATCTGAATAGCCTAGTACCCATCTGGTTTGACCTCAACCAGCTTGTCCAGATTACCTTTGCTGGTTTGTCCTTAACCAGCGTACCTGAATGCTCTGAGCTGATTTTTCCTTGACCAGCTTGACTCTGCTCCTATATGGTTTCTACGTCCAGATCTTGTCACTTTGGTCCGATTGATCTCTTTTATGGATTTCAATTCTCGTCTATTTTTCATCACCAAAACTTCTGAAATTTATCCTAACAAGCCTGTTTGAGGCCATAGATAGCCTTGTGAAGGAGACAAACCAGAGAATAGCCAGGGAGGAGACCTCAAAGCCAGGAGGTTGACGCATGTACATACATCAGTAAGAGCACCATGTAGAAAATCATTATTTACATCAATCTGTTTGATAGACCAAACATTAAAGGAAACTAAGGTGAGAACAACCCAAATAGTGCAAGGCTTGACAACGGGACTAAAGGTTTCAGTGAAGTCAAGACATGTGTTTGAGAACATCCCTTAGCAACAAGGAATTCCTTTTACCGTGCAACAGAGCCATCAAGTTTGGTTTTGAGTTTGAAAACACACTTACATCCTACAATGGGATCATCAGGAGGAGCCTTCACAAGAGACCAGATGTTGTTAGTAAGAAGCGCATTATATTCAGCATCCATGGCCTGACTCCGATGAGGGTGAAGGCGAGCTTCCTTGACAGTCAGGGGCTCATGAAGAGGTGATACACCAGAGAGATAGACCCGAGGTTTGAATATACCAGCTTTAGCCCTAGTAGTCATTTGATGAGACACAGGAGGAGATGGAGTAGGTGGTGAATCAGGTGGTGGAGAGGAAGAGGATGGTTGTTCGGTAGGAGAAGTGTCAATCGAGGGGGAAGAGAAAGTTTGTTCAGGAGGAGGAGGATTAGTAGGAGAGGGTGGAGTTGTAGAGAGCAGGGAGAACAGGAAGGAGAGAGGGTGAAGTCATAGTAGATGGGGAGATAGGAGGTGAGGTAGATTTGTTTGCGTAAGGGAAGGAGGATTCATTGAATTGAACATGATGAGAAATGTACACACGTCTGGTGGGGGAGAGAAATTTATAACATCTGTGATGGTCACGATATCCAAGGAATGTACACGGGGCAGAGCGGAAGGCAAGATTATGTTGATTGTAAGGTCGACATGGAAAACATAGACAACCAAAAACTCGAAGATGGGAGTAGGTAGAGTCCCGATTGTATAGGGAGTAGAAGGGAGTTTTGTGGTGAAGAGAGGATGAGGGGAGGCGGTTTATGAGGTAAACAGCTGAGGAAAAGGAATCTTCCCAAAATTCGAAAGGTAAAGAAGCATGAGCTAATAGAGAGATATCGGTATCAACAATGTGTCGATGCTTGCGTTCGACAACACCATTTTGTTTGGAGGTAAAAGGGCAGAAAAGTCGATGGAAAGTTCCAGTGAGTTGATAGTGATTGGTTAAGGGACGAAATTCACCACCCCTTTCAGTTTGAAGAATTTTGATTTTAGTATGAAAGTGAACTTCAATGTACTTTTGTAAATTAAGAAAGGTTTGGGTAGCTTCAGATTTTGTTTTAAGGAAATAGATCCATGTGTGACGGGTGTATGCATCCACAAAGCTAATATAATATTGAGAACCATGACTGGAAGCTATGTGAGATGGTCCCCAAAGATCAGAGTAAACGACGTCAAAAGGTGCAGAAAATTTTGTTTCAGATTGAGGGAAAGGTAATAAATGATTCTTGCCTAGTTGACAGGAAGAGCAGAAGAAAACATGATCATTTCTTGGAACAGAAACATTACAAGAACGTAAAACTTTATTGACAGTAGCAAGAGATGGATGACCCAATCTCAGATGCCATTTTTCGACATTATGTTGAGGAAGTGGAGGAAGGTCCTTGACTGGAGACACAGTGGTTTGAAGACATGCGGACGAACTGCAAGAAGAAGGTGGACCCAGAGAGCCAAGGTTGAATCAGTAGAGACCATTATGCAAGGTACCGTGCAGGAGGGCCACATGTGTCACTTGATCCTTGACAAGACAAAAATTGGGATGAAATTCAATGTAAACTTGATTATCCTGAGCAAATTTACTAACACTGATTAGATTTTTAGTAATAAGAGGAACATGAAGTAAGTTTTTGAGAAGAAGGGGTCGAGAGCAGGGAAGGGTATTGAGATTCGATTCACCAATGTGAGATATAGACAAACCTGCTCCATTCCCCATGTGAACCTTATTACCTCCTACATACTCGGAGCTGATTGAGAGGTTACCAAGATCATGAGTGACATGATGTGAAGCTCCAGAGTCTGGATACCACCATTCGTCATTTGCCTGTTTTGATGTGGTGGAAGTAAAAGAAGATGGTTGATAAGATGCAGTTGCTCAACCAAAATTTTACTGTGATGACCGAGAAGTTCCATTTGAATGGGAATAAATTCCTTATCAAGTATGTAATAAAATATTTCGGCTACATGGCCTGGTTTGCCACGGATTTGACACACCGTACGGCTGTTGTTGTGCCAAGGACTTCTGCCTCCACGACCATTTCTTCCTCTGGCACGACCTCTATACCCTGCCTGAGAGTTAGCAGATTGTGAAGACTTTTCAGTTTTCTTTTGAGAATGCTATGTGGTGACATTGACAATAGGAGTGGTGGAGTCTCCAGTTGTATTGTAAGCCTCAATTCTTCCCTCATGAGCTAAAAGAAGAGCACCCACTATTGACAGATTAAGGGTGTCCACACGAGACGTAACATGAACGGCCACTGAGTCATATTCCACTCCAATTCCTCCAAGAACATATAGGATCTGGTCATCTTCAGGTATGCTGTGATCGCATGCAACAAGGATGTCAGTGTATCATTTCATTTTTCTAAGGTAATCTTTCATACTTAGACTTCCTTTCTTCAGCGTCTGAAGTTGAAGTTTTTACTGCATCACTCTTGCTTTGGATCGAGTAGCAAAGAGTTGTGAGACTCTTGTCTAGAGTTGTGACGACGTATGACAACCAATCATCTGACTTTGAGCGCTCTCGCTCATTGAGGCTAGGAGAAAGGAGAAGAGAACCTGATCCTGTCTGTTCGAGGTGGTGAAATTTGGATTCATGGTTTCAGCATCTCCATTCTTAGATAGTACTTGAGATGGGACAACAGGATGTTCAATAATGAACGGCTCAAGGCCAAGCCCTCGGATCCCAGCAAGAATTTGAAGACGTCACAGGAGAAAATTGTCATCGCTTAGCTTTACAGAATTGATTTGATTTGCTGGATTGACCAGGATAAATCCTGGGTTGTGAGAAACATAAAAGATCTATGACGAATTCATGCTATCAGAGTTGGCGTCGGCCATTTCAGCTCTGATACCAAGTTAGAAAACATATTATGCAGAAAATAAATGTTGAAATACTGGAAGAACTGAATATTTTCATTCCAAGTATAAACGATTACAGATGAGGTATATATATCCTATTACAATGTGAGAATGACGTGAAAGAATCTTGCCAATATATTTGTAACAAACTAAGAGCTTCAAGATCAAACAGAAGATGAGAACATTCTGATAGATCGGTAGAAGAGAGAAGAAGACGTAACAATCCTGTTTCTGTTTACTGGGCCTGGGCCTGAGCAGAATATTTTGTATGCTGGGCTTTGTCTTGGGCTTGTATCTTAACTATTATAAACAAAGAATTAAGAGCTTTTTCTTTTAAGTAGTGAAGTGTAAATGGGCTCCCACATGGAGTAAAGCCAAATCCTTCACAATTCTTGAATAAAGTAACGGAGAGCACTCATGGCTAAGCATGGGGAAAGCAGCCTCTACAAGGCATGTGATGGAAGATGCTAGTGCACATTAGATAAGACATATTTTCCAGTTTCAGAAGGTTCGTTGATCAGCAAAAGATTGGATTTTTTTCTTGTTCTTTTTCTCTTCTTTGCAACATAAAGCATGTGTACTGATAGATGTGTCTGTTTCACAAAAACCATTCAAACAGAGATGTGTCAAAAAGTAGAAAACAATGAGAACTATCAGGTTCAGGAATGCACATGGTTTTCTTGATTTTTTTAGTCTCATTGTAACTCATACAAAAAGTAATCATAAGTAGGGAATAAAGATATATAATCATTGAAGGGATTAGATTTTAAAGTTGCAGTTGACCTCTGTGTGAAATGGAACTTTATCCAGAATAACATATTGACATCTGATACCACTATTAATTTTCACCTCGGGACCCGAGGAACGAGCTCCTCTTAAAATTCCACTGGAAGACCTCAGCTCTTCCAACACCTATTGAAAGAAGACCTCAGCTCTTCCAGGAACACCTCTTGCAAGAAGGAACACCTCTTGCAGGAAGACCTATTGCAGGAAGACCTCAGTTCTTCCACGAAGACCAATTGCAGGAAGACCTCAGTTCTTCCACGAAGACCTATTGCAGGAAGACCTTAGTTCTTCCAGGAACACCTCTTGCCGGAAGACCTCAGCTCTTCCAGGAAGACCTAGTGCAGGAAGACCTCAGCTCTTCCAGAAAAACCTATTGCAGGAAGACCTCAGCTCTTCCATGAAGACCTATTGCAGGAAGACTTCAGCTCTTCCAGGAACACCTCTTGCAGGAAGACCTCTTGACACAAGATTGTACCTCGAGACCTCGAGGTGTAGCGAGTCTGCACAAATATAGTCTCCCGACCTGACGTCAGGTCTGGCCTTGATAGCGACCCCACACAAGCAACTTGGTCCTCTTGTATAACTCATGATTAGTGCTCTGACAAAGCTGCAAGACCCATCCCTGCGTACAGGTGGTAGGGTAGCGTACACGTGATGTCTGCTAAACCCATCCAAATTCATAATTACCCAGGTAGTACAACACGCAACCTCTTGGCTCTCCTATAAATACCAGATATTTTCTCATTTTATACACATTAAGCAGACTTATTCTCTGCACTCTCTATATATTCTCAACCACCCGAGCTGACTTAAGCATCGGAGGGCCTTCGTCGGGATGGCTCCCGACGCCCTTTGACCCTTGTCTGTGGTCGCAGGTCATTGCAGGAAGGATGTCCAACTCATCCCCCAGGCCAGATCTACAGATTTCCAGACCTCCCGACCTACAGATTTACAGATTTCCAGTCTTCCCGACCTAATGATTTACAGATATCCAGACCTCACGACCTACAGATTTACAGATCTCCAGTCCTCCCGACCTACAGATTTACAGACCTTTAGATCTCCAGACCTATAGATCTCCCGACCTCCCGACCTTTTGGTCTGACGTGGTAATAGCTCATTGGCTAGGAAAAATTTGGCTACATCAATTGGCGCCGTCAGTGGAAAACGACAATAGAAGAAACGAGATAGGCCACCCCTAAGGACCAGATGCTGGAAGTCAGGAAAACCGAGCACCCGAGCACGAGGGCCTCACAGCAGCATGAACTGCTCAACTGGTGATAGAACATTTTCTAGATCGACAACCAGAGGTCGATCATCTCTATTTACACGGACTCTCGGAAAAAATACTGATGAGACAGGAAGAGGCTGATGACAATGGAACATCAATCAACCACAGAAAAACACTAAACTTAGGCCAGTTCTCATTTTATTCTACAATTACTCTACTTAATCAAAGGCTGACTTTTGGCAATAAGTCGATCCGATCGAAAGATGCTTTTTTCTGCATTAAACCGTCCTCGGGTTATATCCTTAACTGAGCATGTAACGCCTAGGAATTTTCCTACCTAAATCGCATGCCTTACTATTTTATTTATTTATTCGCATGAGTTATGCTATTTGATTTATTTAATTTCGACATCGAGTTCTTTTTTAGATTCATGATTTAGATGATGCGAGGTTGGAAAGGAGTTGACGAGGACACCGAGGACTCTCTTTTTTTAAATCACTCTCGAAGTCATGCCCCATGCCTTGAAACTTTCTATTTTTAGAAGGTGAACATTGGAGAGGAATTTCGTTTTTGACATACTTCTAGACTTTTGCAAACCATGAGGGATTGAGAATTTAATTCTTTTAGATGATTAGCACTTTTTCTACACAAAAATACAAGTTTACACAATTGAACCTATTTTTAACACTAATTTTCCAAAGTTACAAGGTAGGAAGGGGATTTAAATATTTTAGCACTTCTTTAAGTTGTGTTTAGCAACTTTAACACTCACTTATTATTTAAAACTAAACCCAACCGTTCCCCTCTTTTCCTATCATATTTTCGGCCCTCCTATTTCAAAAAAAAAAAGAAACACAACCCTAAAGCTTCAAGTTGAGCCGCCACCCCTCCCCTCCCTTGTGCTCATATTTGGTTGTCACCTCTCCTCAAGGATTCATCCACCTTTGAAGCTTGTAACACCCCTTTGGTGGGTTCTAGTGGTGCTCCTCCATCCTCCTCCCAACAAGCATCATCTTGGTTGTAAGTTTTTCAAGGTTTAAGGCAAGTACAAAATGTTCTTTGATGCATCTTTCAAGCAATATTAATTTGTGTGTGTAGATCTAAAGGATTTGATGTTTTAAATTCAGAATATGATACTTGATTGGTATTCTAACAGAAACTTTTCATGAATTTGGCAGCCAAAGCGTAGATCTAGACGTGAGGGAAGGAGTGGAGTCGTGAGGGTGGGAGATCGGTCATGGAAGGAGAGTCACGGATTCTACTCGTTTCCTTTGGCTTCGGGTGGGCGTGCACGGTCTAGGTGTGGCTGGGAACGGCCCCTGGATAGAGCAGGCTAAG
>KV006886.1:148957-172706 GCA_001598015.1 Dorcoceras hygrometricum
TTGATCGTCACACCGTCTTCGGATGTCCTCCCACTAAATCTAGTAATTTACATTTAAATTAACCATGACATACAAGGGATACATTTATTATATTAAAGGTGCCATTCGGTATGGTGCTTTTGATATTGGTTGTGTACCTGGCATCAATTCAATGCTGAAGTCTACTTCTCGATATGGAGGTAATCCCGGGATCTCATCAGGAAACACATCAGCCAAGCACGACGCACGGCCGTGCGCACGTTGCGCGTCCAGCAGCCAACCTCCTCGCGCGACCAGCAGCGTCCAGCAAGCGGGCGTCGGTCAGTGGTTGCGCCAGCCAGTGGCGCAACCGTGCGCAAGGCAGCGCACGACAATCGCCCATCGTGCGGCAGTGTTTCACCCATGGTCGGCGCATGGAAGCGCGCTTCCAGCACCAGCGATGCACAACCAGCGGCGTCCCACGTCCGGCCATCGTGCGTGAAGGAGGCGCCCAGCGCCGCCCAGACATCAGCGCAACAACTGCGCTGGACAAGGCCAGCGTTGCACGGCCAGCGCGCAAGTCGCGTGCCTCATGTGCGCGAGCGATGGGGCGCCGCCGCACACGGCGGCGGCCGGCGTTTGTCTCAAAAATTTGATTTTTCCGATCTGAAAAATTAAAGATTAGATACAATTATGGCATAAAGTATTGATCAGATCCGAAAACCATGGTTTTGATACCACTGTTGGGATCCGGATCACGCCCCCCAGCGAGATAGCGGAAGAACAAAAACATGTGCCAGGAGACGATCAATATGATTAAATAAACACAACCATAGGGTGTTTGGAATCGCTACCTTGCCGGCAACTCGTGCCTGGCTCTGACCGGTTTCGTAATGAAAACGGCACTTCACGGTAGACTGCGGTAGATAACGCCAATCAGGTCCACGACCGGATGCAAGACTACTTCGTCAGCCTGCACTAGAAGGACTGACGAGATCGGCGCGGACGGAATCCCCTCGAAAAGTTGGCCGGAACGATTTTCCGGTGAAGAGGGCGGCGGCGGCGGCGGCTTATGAGAAGAGAGGAGGGGCGGCGCTATTTAGTGCTAGGGTTAGGGTTTTGATTAGTGTAGTGTGTCATTATGAAGTTAAGTCTAATTAAATAGACTTGGCTTTAGTCTTGGACCGGCCAAAACGGGCCCGGGTCCAAAGCATGAACATTACGTTCATCCCTATCGCCGTGACTTCATCGTAACTCCGATCGCCGATCAGGTCGGACCGATCGATTCAGTTTACAAAACTGAACACTATGATCTGAAAAACCATTTTTCAGAATCCCAGTGCAAAATGACCGTTTTGCCCCTCAACAGCGGGAAATCCCGATTTGACCCCTGTTGACTTTTTAGGAAGTCGCACTCCCAAAATCCTCTTCGTATACTCAACACATTGAGCTGAGTATCCGTGCGGGAATCTCGAATCCAGTACTTGTGTGACCCTCAATTGTTCAGGGATACAGCTAGCCGTGGGCCCACAACCATTGTGGCTCCGGAATCACAATTCCGGACTTGCCCAACGGATCATGGTAAAATCGTCTAGCAACATCGCCCCATGATCCACTAGGTATCACTGATAGTGCCTGCAAGAACCAGTTGGTCGTGGTTAGCGTACAGTACGGTCCTTTCAATCCATATATCCCGATCAGATCAACGACCATTGGTAAATCGAGAGTCGCTATAGATCCGATAGCTATGCATACATCTTGGAGATCAAATAGTGACATCGCGAGTGTAACTAGGTAAACACATTTACCTAAAACACTTCTAGTACTCTGGCCAGAGATTTATACACTATTATCCCCTCAGATAGCATAGGATATCCACGCATGTCTGCGAGCGGTGAATCCTCGACAACGATGCATCGACTCCTACATGCATCGGGGTCTCACCCAATCCTGACGCCTTATGACCCTAAGTGAGTCGGAAAACGGGTCAAAGTGAGACGCCTATCATGTAGAGTCTCAATTACGTTTCGAGTCGTGAGGACTAATCAGTACAACCAAGACCTCGGACTTATCCACTCGACAAATGGTAACCACTTGGAAAGTCCGAAGGAGGGTAGTTTGATAGAGCACCAGGTCACTATCTATCTGCATGCTCAGAACATCACAATGTTCCCTACCAATGAAATACGGTACTTCGCATCGCAGATACTAGTCTCGAACTCCGGCGGCCTTATCCTCATTTGACGGCCCAATAGACTAGGAACATGTTCAGAATACACAGTGACTATTAGATGTGTTTCATGATAGCCGTCATACCCACTATCAGATCCGAAAACCATGGTTCTGATACCACTGTTGGGATCCGGATCACGCCCCCCAGCGAGGTAGCGGAAGAACAAAAACATGTGCCGGGAGACGATCAATACGATTAAATAAACACAACCATAGGGTGTTTGGAATCGCTACCTTGCCGGCAACTCGTGCCTGGCTCTGACCGGTTTTGTAATGAAAACGGCACTTCACGGTAGACTGCGGTAGATAACGCCAATCAGGTCCATGACCGGATGCGAGACTACTTCGTCAGCCTGCACTAGAAGGACTGACGAGATCGGCGCGGACGGATTCCCCTCGAAAAGTTGGCCGGAACGATTTTCCGGCGAAGAGGGCGGCGGCGGCGGCGGCGGCGGCTTATGAGAAGAGAGGAGGGGCGGCGCTATTTAGTGCTAGGGTTAGGGTTTTGATTAGTGTAGTGTGTCATTATGAAGTTAAGTCTAATTAAATAGACTTGGCTTTAGTCTTGGACCGGCCCAAACGGGCCCGGGTCCAAAGCATGAACATTACGTTCATCCCTATCGCCGTGACTTCATCGTAACTCCGATCGCCGATCAGGTCGGACCGATCGATTCAGTTTCCAAAACTGAACACTATGATCTGAAAAACCATTTTTCAGAATCCCAGTGCAAAATGACCGTTTTGCCCCTCAACAGCGGGAAATCCCGATTTGACCCCTGTTGACTTTTTAGGAAGTCGCACTCCCAAAATCCTCTTCGTATACTCAACACATTGAGCTGAGTATCCGTGCGGGAATCTCGAATCCAGTACTTGTGTGACCCTCAATTGTTCAGGGATACAGCTAGCCGTGGGCCCACAACCATTGTGGCTCCGGAATCACAATTCCGGACTTGCCCAACGGATCATGGTAAAATCGTCTAGCAACATCGCCCCATGATCCCCTAGGTATCACTGATAGTGCCTGAAAGAACCAGTTGGTCGTGGTTAGCGTACATTACGGTCCTTTCAATCCATATATCCCGATCAGATCAACGACCATTAGTAAATCGAGAGTCGCTAAAGATCCGATAGCTATGCTTACATCTTGGAGATCGACCCGACAACCATTGTGGCTCCGGAATCACAATTCCGGACTTGCCCAACGGATCATGGTAAAATCGTCTAGCAACATCGCCCCATGATCCCCTAGGTATCACTGATAGTGCCTGCAAGAACCAGTTGGTCGTGGTTAGCGTACATTACGGTCCTTTCAATCCATATATCCCGATCAGATCAACGACCATTAGTAAATCGAGAGTCGCTAAAGATCCGATAGCTATGCATACATCTTGGAGATCGAATAGTGACATCGCGAGTGTAACTAGGTAAAAACATTTACCTAAAACACTTCTAGTACTCTGGCCAGAGATTTATACACTATTATCCCCTCAGATAGCATAGGATATCCACGCATGTCTGCGAGCGGTGAATCCTCGACAATGATGCATCGACTCCTACATGCATCGGGGTCTCACCCAATCCCGACGCCTTATGACCCTAAGTGAGTCGGCAAACGGGTCAAAGTGAGACGCCTATCAGGTAGAGAGTCTCAATGACGTTTCGAGTCGTGAGGACTAATCAGTACAACCAAGACCTCGGACTTATCCACTCGACAAATGGTAACCACTTGGAAAGTCCGAAGGAGGGTAGTTTGATAGGGCACCAGGTCACTATCTATCTGCATGCTCAGAACATCACAATGTTCCCTACCAATGAAATACGGTACTTCGCATCGCAGATACTAGTCTCGAACTCGGGCGGCCTTATCCTCATTTGACGGCCCAATAGACTAGGAACATGTTCAGAATACACAGTGACTATTAGATGTGTTTCATGATAGCCGTCATACCCACTATCACATCTAACATACACTTTAGTGCATTCTAGGTCTTTACTCAACGCAATTGTAAATCATCATACACACAATGAAAGTAAAGAATGCCATATAAATAAATGCGAATATCATATATAAAGATTGTCTTATACAAGAGTCTATAAACCCACACGCCACAAGTTGGCTAGTTGGGCATCTACTCTAACACCTGGTTTATGGCCCGTTTCCACCCCTTTAAAATGTATCCCTATTTGTCATGGTTATTTAAATGTAAATATTAGACTTAGTGGGAGGATAATTTTGAAGATGGTGTAGATGATGATCAAAGATATTGAAGACCAAAGACTTGTAAAACTGGAAGCTTATGTAATAGGATTGCATTTGCATACTGCATGTCACCTAGGATTGGACCTAGATCCGTGCTTGACAACCACGGATCGCATAGCTCTCGCTCATCGATCATCCCAATTATATATGTGATATATATCTGTTGAATCCGCATTTTTAAAATTTGATTTAAAATTATTGAGACCAAATTTCAAAATTAATATCCCTCATTTTAAATTTGATTTAAAATTTATATCAAGATTAAAAGTTTATTCGATAAGCTAAGAGAATTTAAATATTGTTTAAAATTTTCTACCTTCCATCAATAATGGGTTTACGTCGATGCTACCCGTATACATGGCCCGACTCATATTATTGAGGGGTTATGTATGCCGAAAAGCTGTACACGTCATTGACACTTGCCGTGAGTTGGTTGGAACTCCCTTTAACGTTGGCTCATATTATTGGGGACATTAAGGGAACCGTCCATCACAACTCAACATTGATGGGTCATCTTGACATGTGATAGTAATCGACGTCATATTATTGGGCCCTTACTGGACGTGAGGTAAATACATGGAGGTTGCACCTGTTGCAATTGGGCTCTACCTTTTGAGGGTCATGGTTGGCTGATATTATTCGGGACCATGATTTCTTGATTGGAATCTGTGTACCCACTAAGGAAACTTGCTTTCTCGATTTCATTAGAGGGTGGTGAAATCGTTAAACTAGTGTAAGGGTAATTCATAAAACTAAATGACCATGTTTTATGTCTTAGCATTTTTCATGAATAGTCAGTAATGCATGTCTGTTTTTCTTTTCAGTAAAAACTGCTTTCATTATGTCTTCGATCAAAAATCCACTTGCTGCTACCAAGATTGGCTTTGAAACCTCAAGATTGTCATGGCTTCGGAGAAACTTCTCTACACGCTAGAGAAGAACCCTCCGAAGGAAGCCCCTGCCAATGCCAGTCCTGAGGAGCTGGCAAAGCTGGACAAATGGTGGGATGACGAGCTTAAGGCACAGTGCTATATGATAGCATCTATGTCCAACAAAATGCAGCGGGGGTTTGAGAAGACGGAGTATGCTGCTGGCATACACCTTCATCTCAAAGAGCTGTATGGGGAGAACTCTCGGACTAAGAGGTTCACTACTATCAAGGAGCTCATGACGAGCCGCATGCGCGAGGGGAATTCGGTCCACGAGCATGGGGTTAGTATGATTGGGCACATTGAGAAGCTAGTGGGCCTTGATATCTCGCTTCCACATGAGCTGTCTGTGGATCTGCTTCTCCTCTCCCTGCCTGCTGCGTTCGACCCCTTTGTGGTCAACTTTAACATGAACAAGCTGGAGGCCACCCTTGAATAGGTGGTAAACATGCTTGTCGTGTTCGAGGGAAACATAAATAAGGACAAGCCCGTCCTCCTTTTGGGCTCTTCTTCCTCTACGAAGAAGGGGCTCAAACGCAAGGGTAAGAAGCGTTCTGCCCCTGCGAAGGATCTGCTTCTCCTCTCCCTGCCTGCTGCGTTCGACCCCTTTGTGGTCAACTTTAACATGAACAAGCTGGAGGCCACCCTTGAATAGGTGGTAAACATGCTTGTCGTGTTCGAGGGAAACATAAATAAGGACAAGCCCGTCCTCCTTTTGGGCTCTTCTTCCTCTACGAAGAAGGGGCTCAAACGCAAGGGTAAGAAGCGTTCTGCCCCTGCGAAGGAGGGTAAACCCGCCAAGAAGCCCAAGGCAAGGACTTCAAAGTCGAACAAATCTGAGGATGTTTGTCACCACTGCCACAAGCCTCGGAATTGGAGGAGGAAATATAGGGATTACCTCTAGCAATTGTGAACTGCGAAAGGTATGTTCTACATTGAAATAAATATGTCTCTTAACTCGACTTCTTGGGTGATACTGGATGTGGATCTCATATCTGCAATGACTTGTAGGTAATGACAAGAAGCTGGCGTCTTAGAGAGGGTGAGACCCACCTGAGGCTTGGCAACGGAGCAAGGGTTGCGGCCGAAGCTATATGAGATGTTTATTTATTTCTTTCTTCAAATTTTAAGTTGTTGTTGAGAAACGTTTTATTTGTTCCTGAATTAATAAAGAACATCATTTCCGTTTCTATGCTTGATAGTGATGAATATTCTTGTAATTTTGCCAATTCTATTTGCAATATTTACAAGAATGAATCTTTAATTGGAATTGGGGAACGCGAAAACGATCTATACGCCTTAAAATTGAGAGAAGTTCCAACTCGCGATGTGGAAACACACACAACAACGATAAAAAGGAAAAACGAAATTTTGAACCCGGCACAACTTTGGCACGCTAGGCTAGGTCATGTTTCCTTTAATAGGATGAACAAGTTGATTAGGAGTGACATGTTTGATATGTCTGATATTAACTCCCTACCAACTTTGAATCTTGTCTCAAGGGAAAAATGACAAAATTGCCCTTCACGGGCAAGCCTGAACGTGCTCAAGGCCTATTGGATTTGATCCATACTGATGTGTGTGGCCCACTTAGTATTGGTACTAAGTCCGGTCACACCTAATTCATCACCTTTACCGATGATCACTCTAGGTATGGGTACATGTACTTAATGAAGCACAAGTCTGAATCATTTGAATGGTTTAAAGAATTCAAAGCTGAAGTAGAAAATCAATTTGGAAAAAGTATTAAAACACTTCGATCCGATCTAGGTGGAGAATACTTGAGTTTCGAATTTCAAGACTATCTTAAAGAGAATGAGATTATCTCACAGTGGACCCCTCCGGCCACACCACAGCTCAACGGTGTAGCGGAGCGTCGTAATCGAACCTTGATGGATATGGTTCGATCTATGATGAGTTTCACTGAACTTTCTGCTTCGTTTTGGGGCTACGCGCTCGAAACGGCCGTAATATTGTTGAACAATGTCCACACCAAGGCAGTGGATAAAACTCCATATGAGATATGGATGGGCAAGCCGCCCAAGTACTTATACTTGAGGATTTGGGGATGTCCTACTTACGTGAAGCAGACAGTGGGAGATAATCTAGATAATAGATCCATCTTATGCTACTTCATTGGGTAACCAAAGAATTCTATTGGATACTGCTTCTACTATACCAATAAAACAAAAGTGTTTGTTTCTAGAAATGCCATCTTTCTGGAAAAGGAATTTCTACATGATAGAAAATGCAAGATAGTAGAACTTGAAGAGGTCCGAGAACCAAATGAATTACCAAGTGATTCTCCCGCACCTCAAGAGCCAATCCTTGATATGAACACACCTAGGAGATCTGAAAGGGTTCCTAGGGCTCCTGTTAGATATGGTTTCCTCCTTAAGATGATCAAAGTGATCAAACTGTTGGATGTGATCCAAGAACCTTCAAGGAGGCAATTTCCGATGCTGATTCTAATTTGTGTCTTGAAGCAATGCAATCTGAGATTGACTCAATGCATTCAAACCAAGTTTGGATTCTTGTGAATCCTCCCGAAGGAATAGTTCCTATTGGGTGTAAATGGATATACAAGAGAAAAATTGGGCCTGATGGTAAGGTACTGACCTACAAGGCGCGACTGGTCGCAAAAGGTTACACTCAAAGACAAGGTGTTGACTATGATGAAACTTTTTCACCAGTTGCAATGTTCAAGTCAATTAGAATTCTACTAACCATAGCGCATGGTACGACTATGAGATATGGAAAATGGATGTGAAAACTGCGTTCCTTAATGGAAACATTAAGGAAGAGATCTATATGACGCAGCCTGAGGTTTCACATCTGTGGGAAGTGAGCATAAAGTATGACAAACTCAGAGATCGATCCATGGTCTAAAACAAGCATCGAGAAATTGGAACCTGAGATTTTATGAAACAATTAAAGAATTGGTTTCATCAAGAATCCCGAGGAGCCATGTGTGTATAAGAAGGTAGTTAAAAATGCGGTGACATTCCTTGTACTTTATGTTGATGACATTCTACTCATTGGGAATGACGTAGGAATGCTGCAGTCAACTAAAGTATGATTGTCTAGTAGATTCTCCATGCAGGACATGGGTGAAGCATCCTATATTCTAGGAATACAGATCTATAGAGATAGATAAAAAAGGATGCTATGACTCACCCAAGCGACCCAAATCGATACCATACTTAAGCGGTTCTCAATGGAAGAGTCCAAGAGAGGACACCTGCCTATGTGCCACGGGTTCACTCTATCTAAGTCTATATGTCCGAAAACTGATGAGGAGATAGAGAGTATGACACGTGTGCCATATGCCTCGGCAATAGGTAGTATTATGTATGGTATGATATCAACTAGACCGAATGTCTCATATGCTCTGAGTGTCATGAGCCGTTACCAAGAAACTCCCGGCCAAATGCATTGGAAGGCCGTGAAAGATATTCTTAAGTACTTACGAAGGACTAAGAATATGTTCATGGTCTATGGGGATGGTGAACTAAAATTGGAAGGCTATACTGATTCTAGTTTCCAATGCAATGTGGACGATTCGAAGTCGACCTCTGGATTTGTATTCATGCTCAATGGTGGTGCTGTCTCTTCGAAGAGTTCCAAAAAAGACACCATCGCGGATTCAACCACTGAGGCTGAGTACATCGTAGCATCAGCTGCTGCTAAAGAGGCGGTTTGGAAAAGGATTTTCGTCCAAGAGTTGGGCGTAATCCCTGAAGGAGTTGGTCCAATCCCGTCATGGTCTATGGGGATGGTGAACTAAAATTGGAAGGCTATACTGATTCTAGTTTCCAATGCAATGTGGACGATTCGAAGTCGACCTCTGGATTTGTATTCATGCTCAATGGTGGTGCTGTCTCTTCGAAGAGTTCCAAAAAAGACACCATCGCGGATTCAACCACTGAGGCTGAGTACATCGTAGCATCAGCTGCTGCTAAAGAGGCGGTTTGGAAAAGGATTTTCGTCCAAGAGTTGGGCGTAATCCCTGAAGGAGTTGGTCCAATCCCGATGTACTGTGACAACACAGGTGCCGTTGCGCAAGCAAAGGAACCTAGTTCTCATCAAATATCCAAACATATACTGAGTAAATATCACATAATCCGGGATATTGTGGCTAGAGGTGACATAGCAGTTGAGAGAGTCGCCTCTGTAGACAACATTGCTTATCCACTTACGAAGCCCTTGCCAGGACCATTGTTTGAACAACATCGCAAAGCAATGGGACTACGCAATATGAGTAGTTGGCTTTAGGGCAAGTGGGAGATTGTTAGAGTAGGTGCCCAACTAGCCAACTTGTGGCGTGTGGGCTTTTGATGACTCTTTGTGTAAAACAATCTTTGTTTATGAAATTCACATTTTATATATGGCATTCTTTATCATCATTATTTTATAATGTTAACAATCGTGTTGGAAAAGACCTAGAATGCACCATAGTGTATGTTAGATGTGATAGTGGATATGATGGCTATTATGAACACATCTAATAGTCACTGTGTATTTTGAACTTGTTCCTAGTCGATTGGACCGTCAAAATGAGGATAAGGCCGCCCGAGTTTGAGACTAGCATCTGCGATATGAAGTACCATGTTTCATTGGTAGGGAACATTGTGATGTTCTGAGCATGCAGATGGCTGGTTTGCCTTGCGAACTATCGAGCTACCCTCGTTCGGATTCTCCAAGTGGTTACCATTTGTCGAGTGGAGAGTCTGAGGACTTGGTTGTATGTATTAGTCCTTACTACTCGAAACATCATTGAGACTCTACATGATTAGTCGCCTCACTTTGACTCTTTTACCGACTCCGTGAGGGTCATCAGGTGTCGAGATTGGGTGAGGTCACGAAGCATGTGGGAGTCGATGCCTTGTTGTCAAGGATTCACCGCTCGTCCTAGTGCGTGGATATCCTATGCTATCTGAGGAGATAATAGTGTGACAAATCTCTGGCCAGAGTACTCTTGTGCTTCAGTGTAAATGATTTTACCTGGTAGCACTCGCGATGTCGCTATTCTGATCTCCAAGATGTATGCATGGCTATCGAATCTTTAACGACTCTCGATTTACCAATGGTCTTTGATTCGATTGGGATATATGAGTTGAAAGGACCGTACTATACGCTAACCATGACCGATATGGTTCTTGCAGGCACTATCAGTGATACCTAGGGGATCATGGGGCGATGTTGCTAGGCGCTTTACCATGGTCCGATGGATAGATCAGAAAAATGTGTTTTCTGATTCACAATGAGTTGTGAATCCACGGCTAGCTGTATCTCTGAACCATTGAGGGTCACACAATGTACTGGTTTACCAGTTCCCGTGCGGACAAGGATATGGTACTCAAAGTGTTGAGTATAGTAGGAGGAAGGTTGGGAGTATGACTTCCCAAAAGTAGCTAAGGGAGTAGGACTTCCATATTTAGCTAATGAGACTAAAACCTGTCATATATAGATTTAGTGGTCCGAAAATTTGATTTTGCATCATAATGATCATTTTTGTAAACTGAGCACATTGGTGATATCTGATCATCGATCGGGATTATGATGAGACCACAATCGAGGGAGTCGAACCGAATGTTCACAGTTCAAGTTGAATCGAATGTTCACAGTTCGAGTTGAACCGAATGTTCACAGTTTGAGTTGAACCGAATGTTCACAGTTCTACTTGAAACGAATGTTCACAGTTCTACTTGAAACAAATGTTCACAGTTTTGTTTACATCAAACTGTTTCCCTCAATCTATAAATATGGCATGAAGGGAGAAAGAAAAATACACAACAAAAGCTATTCAGTAAATTCTCCCCCTCTCCTCCTCTCCCTCCTCCAGCCGCCGTCGCCGCCGTTGCACTTCGCTGCGATCGTCCTGGCGAGGAGGTTCTGCTCGCGAAATATTCGTTGGGATTCTAGTGCATTCCAACGAAGGAATTGGAAACCGGTCGTGGACCTGATTAGGAGCAACCAAAGAAGTGCTATTTCCATTTGAGAAATAGTCGGAGCCAGGCGCCTAGTCGCCAGACAGGTATATTCTAAACATCCTATGAATGTTTGAATTATTATATAGGTGTATTGACCGTTCCCGGGTTCCTAAATTCTTCCGCTGCGCCCCGGGAGCGGGATCCGGATCCGCCGCTACGCCAACATGGTCATGCATGGCAAAAGCTGGATAGCGGGCTGCACTTTCTACACGTATAGGCTGTTAGCATGTTGGTTGAATTGTTTTGAGTTGTATCACTGTCCAAAGGTGTCCAAGGGCTGCAGATTCCTTTATATGACCTTTAGGTGGATGGTATGTTGAGTTTAGAAGGCTTAGAATGTGAAGGTTGAGGTCTGGAAGTCTAGGAAAGAGGCTGGACGTCATGTAACACCCTGGTGGAAGTTGCTGTCACCCCTTCGTGTTCTGCATCTTTCTGTGATGTGATGCTGTCCAGCATTCTAGGGAGTGTTGTGGCCGATTCTAGGTGTTAAAGAGGCAGTATTTTGTGAATTTGGAGAGGGGTCATAGCAGGGTAGCATTGCTGGACATGCATAACAAGAGGCGTGAGTGTCATAGGAGGAGTCGTGCAGCGGCCGTGCGTTGTGGAGGCTGCTGCCTTCATGCTGCACGATTGGAGCTCAAAATGGGTGGTTTTGTGGCTCTGGTTAGAATTTATGGGAGTCCTTGAGGTTCTGAACCTGGTCTAGGTCGAAGCTAGGAAGCGTGAGTAGTCATAAATTCAAAGCTGGTATGTGCATGCGATGGGCTGAGAGCGGTGAGGGAAGGTTTGTGTGTTTGAGTTGTGTGGTGTCATGGGGGTTGTTCCAGAAGATTATGGAGCTGCTTTAGAGTCCCTAAGGCATGTTAGGAAGGTCAAGAGATGATGTTAGGGGCTGTTATATGATGGTAAATAGGTAAGGGTCGAAAGAGATACGCTTGGAGTCAATAGAGGGCGGCATGTAGCACTAAAAACAATTTAGAGGTTATGGAAGCACCCCTAGACACCCAAACAGTATGTTTATGGCTTGTAAACATGTTTAAGATTTGTAAAATTACATGTTTCAGGCTTGGGTTGATTGTGATGAGTTTTGGACTTGTCCGGTGACTCGTTGAGACCTTCTGGTATCCGAGTAGCCCGTCGAGAAGTCTAGAATGGTTCCAATTGATCATTGCGCAAATTATCTATCATTTCTAACGCATTAAAAATATGTTTACTGGCAAAAAGCTTTTGAAAAATGAAATGGTGAATTTTTGATGATGTTAATGACATGAGACGTGATGTTGATGTTTTAAAAGAAAAGGAGGAAAATTATTTGAGGAATGCGAGTTGACTGTGACCAAGTGGTAGAGAAATATGGTGACTACAGCGCATGAGGTCCATAGAGCCATATTAGAGGGGGATAGTGACTACAACGCAAAAGGTCCGTAGAGTTATTCCAGCCTATTACTATGGTTTATAGCTTGATCAAGCGAACAGAGGGGTCGCATCAATGAGCAAACTTCACCTAAAATGTTATTTTTGAGGATTTCCATTATTCACATGCCATGACGTATAGTTTGAGGATTTGAGGCCAAATTTTATTTAAAGCTTTTTGACCATGATGTTTAAAGTTTAATGTTTAAAGTTTACATTTTAAAGTTCTTTTAAAGTTCTGATATTGAAGTTAAAATGTATTTTTAGTATTTCTATTTTAATGCATGTGGTGTATATTTAGTACTTGTTATAAAGGTTTGAGCTTGCTGAATCTATAGACTCACTAGATCTGATTGTGTGCAGGTGAGTATGATGTTGGGGTTTGAGGCGATGACGCTTGAGGAGCCCGGGCCCTAAGCAACGCACTCCCGAGACCTATAGCTTCCGCAAAAGACTGTTATGAGAATTTTTATCGAAAATTTTGAGGAATGTTTTATTGTTTTGTAAATATCGCGTGCGAGCTGGTCCAGATCGCGTGCGATCTGGTCTGCTAAATCTTGAGCTGCAATAGCTCATGTTCTTGAATGATTTTTACACCAAAAAGTAGATCAGGTAAGATATAAATCATGCGGAAACAACCTGAACTACCCTCTGAAAATTGAAAGCTAATTAAACAGGTTTAAATATATGTATGCGATGCAATGCAGAAATCTATAAATAAAATGTACGCTGTAATTTGTTTATGGAAGTTCGGAGCTCTCCTACGTCTCCTCTTCTTCCATACAGGAATGATCCACCAGAAGATTTGATCTTACACCTCGTGTACAGACCCGATCCAATAGCCCTCAAGCTGCGAGAACTCCTAGCCACAAATGCACACCAGTTCGCAGGCTATGTGTCTGACTAACACTTCTTTGACGTTTAAGTGAGAAAACTATAACAGGAACATGTTTTACGTCTCTATTCAAAGACTGATAGAAAAATGGTTTTTTTTGTGGTTTTGATTCACTCAGCTAATCTAATCCGCTCTCTCTCAAATATGTGAGTGAATCGTGTGTGAGAATTATACAGTGTACGCTCACTCTCAAATGTATTCTCACACACTGGGAAGTACTTATTCAAAGCTGACAACTCACTGTGCTCCCAGAACTGTGCAATCGACTTGAATGACAAATTGAAGCTCACGGCCTGTGCACCAGCTCACACCTGGGCACACGACCAACTTTCTCATCAGCTGCCACCTGAATGTGCAAGCTTGAAACTATGCACTGCTCTCTGTTTTTGTGTTGTGCCTTTCTACACTTGTATTCATTTTTGCTCTTGTGCACACACACTCCAATGTCCATCTCTTCTTTTTGCCTGCTGTCTGCTTGATGTATATAAAGCCTCATGTGCAATTCTATCCGTTGGGAACAAAAATGTAGCCATTGAAAAGTCTTCTGTAAAGTTCTGACAAGTTGTACCTTGTGTCCTCTGTCATTTATTGCAATTGCAGGATTTGTTGACTTTGAGATTTCTGCTATTTAATGCACTGCAGCCTTTGCTGAATTTGAGCTCTGTTAATCTATACATTATGTGAACATGACGAACCAAATCAGTTTGAACTAATCCAATACAATCTCCAGAAACACTAGTGTTCAAACTGCTTTGCTCATCTGAGTCGGTCTGTCTGAGCTGATATCCGAGCTGGTTGCTCCTCATCTAAACTGGTCTTGTTCACAACTACTCTAAATTGTTATGCTCTTCGTTCTGAGCTGCTCTTGTATGCTATGATCTGTTTCTGTTCATTTCTATGCTCTATTCTGAACTAAACTGATTCTGTCCGAGCTGGTCTCTCCTAGCTAGTCTCCGAGCTGGTTTCTTCTTTGATTATGTGTACTTGCTTGTGATCTTCCTTCACGATGGCAAGTTTTGAATCAGTGATTATATCCCTTCTTCTTTGGATCATCTAATCACATCTGTTCTTCATCTGATCTGATTCTGCTTTCACTGGACCGCTATACTTTCGATTTTCTCTTGCTCCAAGCTGGTGAAGCAACTTGGATCTATGGAGACTGATCGAGTACACCCTTCTCTTGGATTTGTTCTTCATCTACGGGGGTCTTCTTGAGCTCATCAAGCTTCTCACTGATATCATACGGCCACCCATGTCACCTCCGTCTTCACGTCATCATAGGCGTCGACAATGTTCATGATAATAGACTCCTGCCTTCACATTTATTCTTCTATATAAACACAATTCTTCTTATCTTCATCTTCCACATCATCCACAATAAACCCATCTCTCTTATAAGCATCCAGATTGACCAAATTCCCTGATCTATTCTTCCTCAATCCGAGCTGGTTTGTCTTTCACTGGCTTGCTTCTCTGCTGCTCATATTATGATGGGGCAGCTGCATAGTTGATTAAACTGTTAGAAACATACAAATAGATTTTGTGTTGATCAAAATTCAGATGTGATCTATTTTACAGATCCAACAAGGTGGTATCAGAGCAAGGTCCTGAAGGGTTGTGTTTGTTGCCAGTTCCGAGAAGCCCAAGAGTCGCCTCAAGTTTGTAATATTTTAAAGTTTTAAAGTAGTAGTGTTTAAAGTAAAATGTTTTAAATGTTAATAGAGTATTGGATCAAATGTTTTACCATAGATGCATGTTGGTTACGTGTGATCTTGTACTATATGCAAAATGCCTACAAAACGATGAACGATAAGGGACTCAGGGGATGAGTAAGAGAGGCGAGACCCACCTTCACATCCACCCCCTTAGTCTAATGGAGAATTGTTAGCCAATTTGACACGTTTACTCAAGCAGCAAGCTGTGGCTGCTCGGAGGATGACATCTAAGGAAGTTTTTTACCGTTTCCATAATATGAGTCTGAAGGAGCTCTCAGTCACCAACAACCCGTTCGGGGTTGAGGACTGGATTGAGTATTTGGAGATGGTTTTTCTATTTCAAGGAGTTGGGCAATGGGGAAAGGGTGTGAGGCACCAATTAATTGATGAGGGGCGATACATATGAGGACTGTAATTAGCCAAGATGATTGATGACCTGGAAAACTAATCAAGGTTATTTCAGCATAGAGAGTATCGGTAGAGGTGGATCAGCTCAGACGCAAGATGATCATATGGTTCATGCTAAGATGACAGTGGAATCTGCCTTGGGTTTCAGTTTAAACCAGCACGGGTGCTAGCTGTTTGAGTGGCCTGTGCTGATCTTTGGAGGGCAAGATGATTTGTAGTTGCTGGAGAGCAGTTCGGAGTGCTCGGGGTCTTATAGTATGAGAGGTTCAGCTTAGAGCTTGCTGTATAGTGGTGAGTTGGGTCAGATCAGGTGCAAGCTTACAAGTGAGTCCTGTTCTGTATTTTGCCGTGTTGGGTACGTGAGCTGAGATGATACTGCTGTAGCGTGAACCAGTCCAGTGTAGCGCTCTGAGTTGATAGCAGTTTAGGAATTAGACGTAAGCTGGATACAGCTTTGGGAGTAAAAATACGTGGCGTCGCAAGCTGAATTGACCCTTGAGAGTTGGGTTGACCATATCGAGCTAGTTGTATGATTACGTACCTTGAGACTGGGGTGCGTGAGCTGATCTAAAAGCGTCGTGAACTGGATGAGACATCAAAAGCTGAATAGAGCATTGCAAGATGACCTGAGCAATGCCTACTGAGTTGAGTACTCTAAGCTGATCTACGTACTGCTAGCTGAGAGGAGAGTACGCGATCTGAGCTGGACGGTATGCGCTGGCCTATGGATGTGAGCTATTGTGGATGAGTGCGACCTGAGCTGATTGGCGTATGCTGAGCTGAGCGGTGTAAGCTGAGATTTTATAGAACTTACTATTCTAGAGACCATAAGCTGAGCTGAATGATTATGTGCTAATCTAAGATCATGGGCTGTTCTAAGTTTATTATGCGATCCGAGAGTATCGTGGAATATTTGGCTGACGTAAGCTGGATAGAGCATCCTGAACTGATTGAAAATGTGTGATTTGACCTGAGGTTGCGCAAGCTATTTGGTGGTACTATGCGCTTTAACATGTGCTGGACTCGTGAGATCTGATCTGCTAGTGTGATCTGTATTGATGTGCATGGTGCAAGCTGTTTGTGCGGTCAGATTTGGGCGAAAGATGACGGGGAAGGACATTTATGGTGTAATCTGTTGGTAATCTTCGTATCGGGTTTGGCATGGATCAGATCAGATGCTAGCTGATTTTAGCGAAAAAGTTCTGAGCTGAACTGCTTCGTTGTGCTTGATTGAGTTTTTTGCTGCGAATTGTTTTGGGACAACAGAATAGAGACGAATAGCTCTGGGATTTTTCTATATGAGCATAAGCTGGATTCATCTCAGGAATGTTCTGGATGCCCTTAGCTGAGGGATCAGATTACGGGGGTTGTGCTGTACTGGTTCGTGAAATCAGCTTGGGTGTAAGCTGATGGTGGATGCCCGGAGCTGAGGGATCAGATTATGAGGGTTGTGTTGTACTGGTTGGTGAAATCAGCTTGGGTGTAAGTTGATGGTGATGCACAGCTTAGGCGAGAGCTGTTCATGGTTTCAGACCAGACGAGAGCTGGTTGTGGTTTCAGCTTTGGACCAGAGCTGTTGGGGGTGGTCAACTTTGGTGAGAGCTGATTGTTTCTCCTGTGCTGAAGGGCGCGCAATCTACTAGCATGAGAGCTGAGTGTGGTTCGTAAGCTGAATCATAAGCGAGAGCTGAACAACATACGAAAGCTGAACAGATGAGAGCTGCTGTTGGGAGCGAGAGCCGGTTTGAATGCGCATGATGAACTACATTTTCGAGGCTGAATACAGTGTTGAGGTCTGAGCTGATCTGTTATCACTATAGTCGTGAGCTGAAGAGCTTTAATATATATACTCGCTCGTTGACCAACACTTACTCATCTTAGGACACACATCTCGTTGTCTTCTTCAGGAAGCTTCTGACAGATATTCTTCCAAACCATCGTGGTCACTATTCATCTGACCTAGTATGTTCTAGATCACCGGAGATTGGCCGGTCAGTTTTTAGTGAGGGTACCTCGGTTGAAAACCTCTCTTAAAGCACGACATTTCCGTACCAGTTTGGAGTCGAGAGGAGGTCAGACTTAGGAAATCGCGACGAAGCATCGTGAGCTACAAGTCACGATTTTCCGGCCGCGTGGGATTTGTTTCAGGTAACCGAGGTTTTTAGTGTTGTTTTCAAACCTTAGTTTTTCTTACCTTGAGCTAGGCTGAACTATGAGGTCATGTAGAAGCTGGCCGTGTTTTGAAGATTCGGCCGTGAGCTGTTTGAGCTTGACCGAAGCTGATTTCTTGGATGTCTTGACAGATTGTACCTCTCTTGTGGTTTTGCCGTGAGCCGCTGGCCCTGAGTTGTTGGCCGAGCGGAGCAGTGAGTGCGTTCTGCTTTCAGTTGCGTGCTGTGCTGAGATGTTTAGTAAGATCTGCGTGAGGTACGGATCTGAGCTTGGATTTACAACTTGAGATAGGCATGTGAACGTCTTGTGGCTGTGTGCTGAGCCTTGAACAATTGCAGCTTATGTCAACCTTGTCCTACGAGAAGAAACCCGACCGCATTATAGTTAGAAAAGAAAGGAAAATGTAGAATAAGGTGATTAAGATGGTCATGATCAAATTTCTGAATCACTTGGAAGAGGAAGATACCTTGGAGATTGAGTTAGACATGAGGAGTCGCTGTCTGAAGATTTTTTGGTGTGATTTAATTTCGAGGACGAAATTTATTTAAGGGGGGAGGAATTGTAGCGTGCGAGATTCGCTCACGTAAACCACATGCATGAGATAAAAATTTTAAAATTATTTAAATTTTAATTGAGGCTTTAAAATATTAATGATGATTTTATTTTAAATTTTAAATGTGTTTATTGAGGTTTTCGATTTTAGGTGAATATCCGATGTCGGGCTACGAAGGGATGATCGGGGACAATAGAGGTGACTTAAAAAATTTCCAAAATTTATTTTAAAGATTTTAGGAGACAAAAAAAATATAAATAAACTATTTCTTTAAAGTTAAATTCAAAGTTTTATGGGTGATTAGACAAATGTGATTTTTGAGCGCTATTTTCACAAAACCGATTTTTCGGGCAAAAGAGCGGGGAAGCGTTCAATTATATTTTTGTACAAAAGTTTAATTTTCTCATTTTTCAAACATAATATGAATAAACTTAGTGTGCATGATTAAATCTTGATGGGCTTGGAAATATGGGGTAATTAAATTCAAGGTTAGTTGGCTTCGTTTGAACTAAAGCCTAATTAACTACACCTATGGGTTTTATTTTCACGTTCCATCAGATCTAAAACCTTAGAACAGCCGCCCTCTTCACCCCCAAGCTCTCAAATTCGAACCACACTTCATCAAAGAAAAAGAAGAAAGTCGCTCCCTGTCGCATCCGGTAACGAGTATTCCCGATTTTTCCCACATAAAGGCAAGTTTTAAATCTTTTTTTCTGCCACTTTCAGATCATGTATGTGTTTCGATTTGAATTAATGCATGATAAAATATTTTAATTTTTGTTGGAGACAACATGCTGATATTTTGACAGAAGTCGTCGTAACATTTCTTTCCTCCTGCATGTTTTCGAAAGTTTCTGCTGTTTGAGGTTTCTAGGGGCTGCTTCTGCCATTAGAGTACCTTTAGGTGGATGTTATTTTGAGGTTTGAAGGTCTAGGACATCAATGTTAGTGGTCTGGTCATGCATGGAAAAAGCTGGATAGCGGGCTGCACTTTCTGCACGTATAGGCTGCCGTAGGATGTTGGTTGAAATGTTTTGAGTTGTATCACTGTCCGAAGGGGTCCAAGATGTGAGACTTGTTTTTTTGCAATCAGGTGTTGCTTGGGTTGAAACCAGCTGGTAGTAGATGCGTGTGTTGAAGTCATCGAATTTGCCTAAGTGTTGGAATCAGCAGTTGAGATGCTATCAGCTGTCGAGAGAGAGATAATTGTTCGGGTTTTGCATCAATCGATGAGCGATCGTGCCAGCTGTTGGTGTTTTAGTGTGTATCCAGCTGTTGTGAGCGATCAGCAGTAGCTAGAGACGACGTTTTGTGAACAGGAACCAGCTGTTGGTTTCGTTAGCGTGTTTCGTAGCGGGTAGCGAAACTACGTCGTTTGGTTAAGTTGGAACGACAGCGTTTTGAGTGGAGCGCTTTATACCAGCTGTTGGTTATGTTAGTCATCAGCTGTTGAGAGATTTGATGTGTTGTTTTATTCAGCTGCTGGTTTGTTGATCAGCTGTTGGTAGCGAGGTGACGTGTCCCTCTGCGACGTCGTTTGGTTAAGTTGGTGCGACGCCGTTTAGCCTTAGCGTTGTTTGAAAGATCAGATGTTGGTTCGATCAGCTGTTGGTTAGCGATCAGCGGTGACTAGCGGGCGACGTCGTTTTGTTTAGTTGTTTGCTGTTTAGCGATAGGAAAAACTTATGCGAGATTTCAGCTGCTGGTTGGGAATATTAGTTGTGAGAACTGATTTTGTCGGTGGAATCTGTTCCTAGTTCTGTCAGCTGTTGAAAAGTGTATTTAATAGAGGACTTGGCTGCTGTTCTCTATTATTGGTTCCCCGATACTTAGCAAATATTTCCCCCGATTCCCAATCTTTGTCACGAACCCTAAGCACTGTTCACCGTAGCTTTCCGCCGTCGATTCCCGTCATTTCCCGTCTCTGTTTTGAGCAAGACTGGTGGCGTTGCACTCCTTGAGAGTTGCTCTTTCGATTGATACCACTTTTGGAAGCTATGGTAGGCTGGAAGTAGGATCGCGAAGTTGCTATCTTCGGCAGTGTGTTCGTGTGTGCAGGTAGAACTTCGAATTGTTGTTAATATCTTACCTCGAGCGTTTATTTAAGCTTCCTGTTGAGTTAGATAGGTAGGGTTATTGCTGATTTGAGTTGTAGCTCCCAGCCGTGAGTTCTGTGTTTAGCGTCCCTTGAGAATTATGCTTTGTTGCTTCGTTCAGGTCATATATCAGATTTCTCGGGACCCCATGTGTGGTAATTGTTGCACAGAATATCTAGGTACGGATTTGGAGCTTGTAATTCATCTTGGTTATGGCTTGGATAAATTGTGAGGTTGCTGTTGTGTGAATTGCCTTGTATGATTGATGTTGCATATGTTTTATGCTATCTGCTTTGTTATCTGTTGCATACACGCATATTCCATTCAGTTGTTGAAGCCATTCCTTGTTGTTGTTGCTATGTTTCTTACCAGGATGCGAGGGCGAGCGGCAATACCGCACTCTCATCTCCCTACTACGATTTGTTAGCGACCATGCGCCGAGTGGTTACCTACCACAGTTCATGGGTTGGGCAACGGCAGGTTGAGCTGTTTGATGCATCCGGTATTCGGGTGTGGTGTAAAGACGAGCGGGTAATTCCCGTATGCTTGTACACACACCAGTGGCCACTATTCGTTTCAGATTCTGTTGAGTGTGCTTGATGCTCCTTGGATTCCTTCTTCTGTTGTAGCCTTCGGCTGTTGTCCCGTTCTTCATGCATAGCATCTGCATTTTATCTTTGCTGTTCATTGCTGATGTATAGTTGCTCTCCGTACTAGGGTTTGACCCCAATGTCCCTCTGGGGCTTGGTTTGTTTTGTTTGCCTGTTGTTTGTTCAGGGTTCCCAGGTTACTCAGCTGGTCATGGAGTTGGCCCAGCAGGAGGTGCCCCAGGAGGTAGTTAGAGTGTCCCAGTAGCATATAACATATATGTACTAGTACTGTCGCTAGGGGATGCCCTGTGCTTGTGGGATTGTGTATTATGTTGCAGTACTTGTATTTGGTTGTATGCTATTCTGTTGTCTTGTGTTTTCTGTAAACTGGGATTACTTTGAGTATTGTTGTATTTTAAATTATGTTATCTTTTAGTCAGGCCAAAAGCAAAAATTTTAACCACTTTATGTTAGAGTAGATGCCCAACTAGCCAAATTGTGGCGTGTGGGTTCATAGACTCCTGTATGAAACAATCTTTATATATGATATTCGCATTTATTTATTTATGACATTCTTTACTTTCATTGTGTTGTATGATGATTAACAATTGCGTTGAGTAAAGACCTAGAATGCGCTATAGTGTATGTTAGATGTGATAGTGGGTATGACGGCTATCATGAAACACATCTAATAGTCACTGTGTATTCTGAATTAGTTCCTAGTCGATTGGGCCGTCAAAATGAGGATAAGGCCGCCCGAGCTTGAGACTAGTATCTGCGATGTGAAGTACCATGTTTCATTGGTAGGGAGCATTGTGATGTTCTGAGCATGCAGATAGATAGTGACCTGGTGATCTATCGAACTACCCTCGTTCGGACTTTTCAAGTGGTTACCATTTGTCGAGTGGATAAGTCCGAGGTCTTGGTTGTACTGATTAGTTCTCACGACTCGAAACGTCATTGAGACTCTACATGATAGGCGTCTCACTTTGACCCGTTTGCCGACTCACTTGGGGTCATTAGGCGGCGGGATTGGGTGAGATCCCGATGCATGTAGGATTCGATGCATCGTTGTCGAGGATTCACCGCTCGCAGACATGCGTGGATATCCTATGCTATCTGAGGGGATAATAGTGTATAAATCTCGGGCCAGAGTACTAGAAGTGTTTTAGGTAAATGGGTTTACCTAGTTTCACTCGCGATGTCACTATTCGATCTCCAAGATGTACGCATAGCTATCGGATCTATAGCGACTCTCGATTTACCAATGGTCGTTGATCTGATCGGGATATATGGATTGAAAGGACCGTACTGTACGCTAACCACGACCAACTGGTTCTTGCAGGCACTATCAGTGATACCTATGGGATCATGGGGCGATGTTGCTAGACGCTCTTACCATGATCCGATGGGCAAGTTCGGAATTGTGATTCCGGAGCCACAATGGTTGTGGTCCCATGGCTAGCAGTATCCCTGAACCATTGAGGGTCACACAAGTACTGGATTCGAGATTCCCGCACGGAAACTAAGCTCAATGTGTTGAGCACTTGAGGAGGATTTTGGGGAGTGCGACTTCCTAAAAGTCAACAGGGGTCAAATCGTGATTTCCCGCTGTTGAGGGGCAAAACGGTCATTTTGCACTGGGGTTCTGAAAAATGGTTTTTCAGATCATAGTATTCAGTTTTGGAAACTGATTCGATCGGTCCGATCTGATCGACGATCGAAGTTATGATGAAGTCACGATGATTGGGATTAACCGAATGTTCATCCGTTGGACCCGGGCCCGTTGGGCCGGTCCAAGTCCATCACTAATCTACTTAAGGTAGACTGGGGCTTCATAAATCATAATTACAACTAATACAACCCTAACCCTAGCTCACATTCGGCCTCCCCCTCCTCTCTCTAATATCACCGCCGCCCCTCGCCGGAATTTGTTCCGGCCAACTTTTCGAGGAGTTTCCATCCGTGCCGATCTCGTCAGGCCTTCTAGTGTAGGCTGATGAAGGAGTCTCCCTTCCGGTCGTGGACCTGATTGACGTAATCTACCGCTGCCTATCGTGAAGTGCCGGTTTCCTCGTGAAACTGGTAGGAGCCAGGCGCCTAGACGCCAGCAAGGTAACTGACTAACACCCTATGAATGGTTCATATTGTGTTACAATTTGGAATTATATTGAACGTTTCCCGGCCTAATTTTGTTCTTCCGCTTCCTCGCCGGGAGATGGGATCCGGATCCACCATGGTTCCCCAACAGTGGTATCAGAGCCAAGGCTCGGATCTATCAATACAATTGCTGCCTTATTGTATCTAACTTTCAATTTTTCAGAATCGAAACGAAACAAAATCTACGTCGCATCGGCCACGGCGCCGCCGCGCATGGCGGCGCCTCCTCATCATCGCCGTGCGCATGAGCGCGCGCGACGCCTGCGCTCTGGCCGCGCATGGCGCGTGGATGCGCGACGAAGGGCGGCCGTGAATTGCTACTGCCCGCGTGCTGGTCGCGCGAGAGGCGGCGCCCCGTCGCACGCTGGCCGCGCG
>KV006886.1:174297-199982 GCA_001598015.1 Dorcoceras hygrometricum
TTGGTTGGAACTCCCTTTAACATTGGCTCATATTATTGGGGACGTTAAGGGGACCGTTCTTCACGACTCAACATTGATGGGTCATCTTGACACGTGATAGTAAACGGCGTCATATTATTGGGCCCTTACTGGACGTGAGGTGAATACATGGAGGTTGCACCGGTTGCAATCGGAAACTACCTTTTGGGGGTCATGGATGGCTGATATTATTCGGGTCCATGATCGCTTGATTGGGCTCCGTGTACCCATTAAAGAAACTTGCTTTCTCGATTTCATTAGAGGGTGGTGAAATCGTTAAAATAGTGGGAGGGTAATTCATAAAACTTAACGACCTTGTTTTATGTCTTAGCGATTATTTTATATATAGTTAGTGATGATTGTCTGTTTTCCCACTAAGGAAACTTGCTTTCTCGATTTCATTAGAGGGTGGTGAAATCGTTAAAATAGTGGGAGGGTAATTCATAAAACTTAACGACCTTGTTTTATGTCTTAGCGATTATTTTATATAGTTAGTGATGATTGTCTGTTTTTCTTTCAGTATAACTGCTTATATAATGTCTTCGTTCAAAAACCCACTCGCTGCTATACTGGATAGCAACAAGTTCACCGGTCCGAAATACCAAGACTGGCTCCGCAACCTCAACCTTGTGTTGTCTTTGGAGAAACTTCTTTATACGATAGAGAAGTGCCCTCCGAAGGAAGCCCCTGCCGATATCAGCCCTGAGGAGCTGGTTACGCTTAAACAATGGTGGAACGACGAGGTTAAAGCTCGATGCTATGTGATGGCATCGATGTCCAATGAAATGCAACGGCGCTTTGAGAAGACAAAGTATGCTGCTGACATACTTTTTCATCTCAAAGAACTGTACGGGGAGAACTCTCGACATGAGAGGTTCACGGCTGTCAAGGAGCTTATGACAAGCCGCATGCGCGATGGGACTTCGGTCCGCGAGCATGGGGTTCGTATGATTGGGCTCGTTGAAAATCTGTCGGGCCTTGATATCACACTTCCACACGAGCTGTCTGTGGACGTGCTTCTCCTCTCACTGCCTGCTTCATTCGACCCCTTTGTGGTCAACTTCAACATGAACAAGCTGGCAGCCACCCTTGAAGAGGTGGTTAACATGCTTATAGTGTTTGAAGGAACCATAAAGAAGGACAAACCCGTCCTCCTTATGGGCTCTTCTGCGAAGAAGGGGCCCAGACGCATGGGAAAGAAGCGTTCTGCCCCTGCGAAGGAGGAAAAGCCCACCAAGAAGCCAAAGGCAAAGGCTTCCAAGCCAAACAAGAGCGAGGATGTTTGCCACCACTGCCACAAGCCTGGGCATTGGAGGAGGAACTGCAAGGAGTACCTCGAGCAGTTGCGAACTGCGAAAGGTATGTTCTATATTGAAATAAATATGTCTCTTAGTTCGACTTCTTGGGTACTTGATACCGGATGTGGATCTCATATCTGCAATGATTTGCAGGTAATGACAAGAAGCCGACGTCTTAGAGAGGGTGAGACCCACTTGAGGCTTGGCAATGGAGCAAGAGTTGCTGCAGTAGCTATAGGAGATGTTTATTTATTTCTGTCTTCTGATTTTAAGTTGTTATTGAGAAACGTTTTGTTTGTTCCCGAATTAATAAAGAACATTATTTCTGTTCTCTATGCTTGATAGTGATGGATATTCTTGTATGTTTGCTAACTGGTTTTGCAATATTTACAAGAATGACTGTTTGATTGGAATTGGGGAACGCGAAAATGATTTATACACCTTAAAATTAAAAGACGTTCCAACTCGAGATGTCGAAGCACATACAACAACGATTAAAAGGAAACACGATAACTTGAACCCAGCACAACTTTGGCACGCTAGGCTAGGTCATATTTCTCTAAGTACGATGAACAAGTTAGTTAGGAATGACATGTTTGATATGTCAGACATTAACTCCCTACCGACTTGTGAGTCTTGTCTCAAGGGAAAGATGACTAAGCAACCCTTCAAGGGAAAGGGTGAGCGTGCTCAAGGCCTATTGGATTTGATCCATACTGATGTGTGCGGCCCGTTTAGTATTGGTACTAAATACGGTCACACATACTTCATCACATTTACCGATGATCACTCTAGGTATGGGTACTTGTACTTAATGTAGCACAAGTCTGAATCCTTTGAAAGGTTCAAAGAATTCAAGGCTGAAGTAGAAAATCAATTAGGCAAAAGTATTAAAGCACTTCGATCTGATCGAGGTGGTGAATACTTAAGTGCTGAATTTCAAGACTATCTGAAAGAGAATGGGATTCTCGCACAGTGGACCCCTCCGGTCACACCACAGCTCAATGGTGTAGCGGAGCGTCGTAATCGGACCTTGTTGGACATGGTTCGATCTATGATGAGCTTCACTGAACTTCCTACCTCGTTTTGGGGCTATGCGCTCGAAACGGCGGTAATGTTGTTGAACAATGTCCACACCAAGGCAGTGGATAAGACTCCATATGAGATATGGATGGGCAAACCACACAAGTACTCATTTATGAGGATTTGGGGATGTCCTGCTTACGTGAAGTAGACAGTGGGAGATAAGCTGGATACGAGATCCATCTTATGCTACTTCATTGGGTATCCAAAGAATTCCATTGGATACTACTTCTACTATCCCAGCGAAACAAAAGTGTTTGTTTCTAGGAATTCCACCTTTATGGAAAGGTAATAGACTCCATATGAGATATGGATGGGCAAACCACACAAGTACTCATTTATGAGGATTTGGGGATGTCCTGCTTACGTGAAGTAGACAGTGGGAGATAAGCTGGATACGAGATCCATCTTATGCTACTTCATTGGGTATCCAAAGAATTCCATTGGATACTACTTCTACTATCCCAGCGAAACAAAAGTGTTTGTTTCTAGGAATTCCACCTTTATGGAAAGGTAATTTCTACTTGATAGAAAGGGCAGAATAGTAGAACTCAAAGAGGTTCAAGATCCAATCGAAGTACCAGGTGAGTCTCCCGCACCTCCAGAGCCGGTACCAGAAATGGTCGCACCTAGGAGATCCGAAAGGGTTCCTAGGGCTCCTGAGAGATATGGTTTTCTCCTTGAAGATGATCAAGGTGATCAAGTTGTTGGATCTGATCCAAGAACTTTCAAGGAGGCAATTTCCGATGCTGATTCTAATTTGTGTCTTGAAGCAATGCAGTCTGAGTTTGACTCAATGCATGCTAACCAAGTTTGGAGTCTTGTTAATCCTCCCGAAGGAATTGTTCCTATTGGGTGTAAATGGGTATACAAGAGGAAATTTGGGCCTGATGGTAAGGTAATGACCTACAAGGCACGACTGGTTGCGAAAGGTTACACTCAAAGGCAAGGTGTTGACTATGATGAAACCTTCTCGCCAGTTGCAATGTTCAAGTCAATTAGAATCTTGTTAGCCATAGCCGCATGGTACGACTATGAGATATGGCAAATGGATGTGAAAACTACGTTCCTTAATGGAAACATTAAGGAAGAGATCTATATGACGCAGCCTGAGGGTTTCACATCTGTTGGAAGCGAGCATAAGGTATGCAAGCTTCAGAGATCGATCTACGGTCTCAAACAAGCATCGCGAAGTTGGAACCTGAGATTCGATGAAACAATTAAGGAATTTGGTTTCAACAAGAATCCCGAGGAGCCATGTGTTTACAAGAAGGTAGTTAAAAGCGCTGTGACGTTCCTCGTACTTTATGTTGATGACATTCTACTCATTGGGAATATGCAAGCTTCAGAGATCGATCTACGGTCTCAAACAAGCATCGCGAAGTTGGAACCTGAGATTCGATGAAACAATTAAGGAATTTGGTTTCAACAAGAATCCCGAGGAGCCATGTGTTTACAAGAAGGTAGTTAAAAGCGCTGTGACGTTCCTCGTACTTTATGTTGATGACATTCTACTCATTGGGAATGATGTAGGAATGCTGCAATCAACTAAAGTATGGTTGTCTAGTAGATTTTCTATGAAGGACATGGGTGAAGCATCCTATATTCTTGGAATACAGATCTATCGAGATAGATCTAAGCGGATGCTCGGACTCACCCAAGCCACCTACATCGATACCATACTTAAGCGGTTCTCTATGGAAGAGTCCAAGAGAGGACACCTACCTATGTGCCACGGGGTCACTCTATCTAAGTCTATGTGTCCGAAGACTGATGAGGATATAGAGAGTATGACACGTGTGCCATATGTCTCGGCAATAGGTAGTATTATGTATGGCATGATCTCCACTAGACCGGATGTCGCATATGCTCTGAGTGTCACGAGCCGCTACCAGGCCAACCCCGGCCAATTGCATTGGAAGGCTGTGAAGGATATTCTTAAGTACTTACAAAGGACTAAGAATATGTTTATGGTCTATGGGGGTGGTGAACTGAAACTGGAAGGCTACACTGGTTCTAGCTTCCAGTGTGACGTGGATGATTCGAAGTCAACCTCTGGATTTGTATTCATGCTCAATGGTGGTGCTGTCTCTTGGAAGAGTTCCAAGCAAGACACCATCGCGGATTCAACCACTGAGGCTGAGTACATCGCAGCATCAGCTGCTGCTAAGGAGGCGGATTGGATAAGGAATTTCGTCCAACAGTTGGGCGTCATTCCTGATGGAGCTGGTCCAGTCCCGTGTACTGCGACAACACGGGTGCCGTTGCGCAAGCAAAGGAGCCTAGGTCTCACCAAAGATCCAAACATATACTGAGGAAATACCACATAATCCGGGATATTGTGGCTAGAGGTGACATAGCAGTTGAGAGAGTCGCCTCTACGGACAACGTTGCAGATCCACTCACGAAGCCCTTGCCAGGACCGTTGTTTGAAAAACATCGCGAAACAATGGGAATGCGTCTGATGAGTAGTTGGCTTATGGGCAAGTGGGAGATTGTTAGAGTAGATGCCCAACTAGCCAACTTGTGGCGTGTGGGTTCATAGACTCCTGTATGAAACAATCTTTATATATGATATTCGCATTTATTTATTTATGGCATTCTTTACTTTCATTGTGTTGTATGATGATTAACAATTGCGTTGAGTAAAGACCTAGAATGCGCTATAGTGTATGTTAGATGTGATAATGTGTATGACGGCTATCATGAAACACATCTAATAGTCACTGTGTATTCTGAATTAGTTCCTAGTCGATTGGGCCGTCAAAATGAGTATAAGGCCGCTCGAGCTTGAGACTAGTATCTGTGATGCGAAGTACCATGTTGCATTGGTAGGGAGCATTGTGATGTTCTGAGCATGCAGATAGATAGTGACCTGGTGAACTATCAAACTACCCTCGTTCGGACTTTCCAAGTGGTTACCATTTGTCGAGTAGATAAGTTCGAGGTCTTGGTTGTACTGATTAGTTCTCACGACTCGAAACGTCATTGAGACTCTACATGATAGGCGTCTCACTTTGACCCGTTTGCCGACTCACTTGGGGTCATTAGGCGGCGGGATTGGGTGAGATCCCGATGCATGTAGGAGTCGATGCATCGTTGTCGAGGATTCACCGCTCCCAGACATACGTGGATATCCTATGCTATCTGAGGGGATAATAGTGTATAAATCTCTGGCCAGAGTACTAGAAGTGTTTTAGGTAAATGGATTTACCTAGTTGCACTCGCGATGTCACTATTCGATCTCCAAGATGTACGCATAGCTATCGGATCTATACCGACTCTCGATTTACCAATGGTCGTTGATCTGATCGGGATATATGGATTGAAAGGACCGTACTGTATGCTAACCACGACCAACTGGTTCTTGCAGGCACTATCAGTGATACCTAGGGGATCATGGGGCGATGTTGCTAGACGCTCTTACCATGATCCGATGGGCAAGTCCGGAATTGTGATTCCGGAGCCACAATGGTTGTGGGCCCACGGCTAGCAGTATCCCTGAACCATTGAGGATCACACAAGTACTGGATTAGAGATTCCCGCACGAAAACTAAGCTCAATGTGTTGAGCACTTGAGGAGGATTTTGGGGAGTGCGACTTCCTAAAAGTCAACAGGGGTCAAATCGTGATTTCCCGCTGTTGAGGGGCAAAACGGTCATTTTGCACTGGGGTTCTGAAAAATGGTTTTTCAGATCATAGTATTCAGTTTTGGAAACTGAGTCGATCGGTCCGATCTGATCGACGATCGAAGTTATGATGAAGTCACGGTGATAGGGATGAACCGAATGTTCATCCGTTGGACCCGGGCCCGTTGGGCCGATCCAAGTCCATCACTAATCTACTTAAGGTATACTAGGGCTTCATAACTCATAATTACAACTAATACAACCCTAACCCTAGCTCACATTCGGCCGCCCCCTCCTCTCTCTAATATCGCCGCCGCCGCCGCCTTGCACCGCCGCCGCTGCCGCCCCTCGCCGGAATTTGTTCCGGCCAACTTTTCGAGGAGTTTCCGTCCGTGCCGATATCGTCAGGCCTTCTAGTGCAGGCTGACGAAGGAGTCTCCCTTTCGGTCGTGGACCTGATTGATGTAATCTACCGCCGCCTACCGTGAAGTGCCGGTTTCCTCGTGAAACTCTTCGGAGCCAGGCGCCTAGACGCCAGCAAGGTAACTGACTAAACACCCTATGAATGGTTCATATTGTGTTATCGATTTGAATTGTATTGAAAGTTTCCCGGCCTAATTTTGTTCTTCCGCTGCCTCGCCGGGTGACGGGATCCGGATCCGCCATGGTTCCCAACACTTTTTAGTTGCTTCCGCTTGTTTTCGCGTGGTTTATCTCTGATGTGAGCACGAGGCCTGACATTTTTGGTATCAGAGCTTAAACTGGGATAAGCTCGATTTCTTTGATCACACTTGAGTCTAGGCACAGTGTCGTGTGTTTCTTGTGTTTGACTATGTGACTTATGTGCTGCATATTGTTGTGTTATGTGATATCTATGTTGTACTTGTTCTGTGTTATCTTATCCTATTTAGTTCCTTCGTAGAGATGCCGCCTAGACATAGGGGTAGACGTAGAGGGCAGTTTCAGGACGAATCTGGAGGTCAGAACGAGGATCAGCGTAGTTTCCCTTCCCGAGGTCACGGTAGGTGAGTGGAGGATGAAGTCGATGACTTGACAATCCGTGTCGAGAGAATGGAGATTGTGATGGCTAGGTTCCAACGGATGAGTCCTCAAATTTTCAACGGTGACGAGTCTAGCGAGGATGCGGATTCATGGATATGGCACATCACTGGTTTGTTTGATCGTGTTCAGTACGACGATGTGCTTCGGTTGAGTTTGGTGACCTTCCATCTGAGGAAGAGTGCGGAGAGTTGGTGGCAAGGCGCTTCGAGGACGCTAGAGGAGACCGGTGTGGAGATTACTTGGGATAGTTTCTGCGTTGCCTTTCGGCAGGAGTATGTCCCGGAGTCGTACGTGAACGCTCGTGAGCGAGAGTTCGATAATTTGGAGCAAGGTACGATGTCTGTGCGAGAGTATGCTCGGTTGTTTTCTTCTCTTTGGGCGTATGTCCCGCATGTTGCTGGCCGGGAGAGGGCCAAGAGGACTAAGTTTATTGAGGGTTTGAACGAAGATCTGTATAATTTGGTTTTGTCGAGCAAACCAAAGAGCTATGCAGAGGCTGTGGATAGCGCTATTGATATCGAGGAAGGTCTGCGGAGCCGGAGGTCGCGTGCTAGACCTCAGGGTGCTCAGGGTGGTCGTCCCACTGTTCAGGGAGCGCAGTCTTCTCAGTCTTCGCAGTCAGCTCATCAACCCCAACAGCAGCAGCAGTTGGCTTAGCAGTCTGGCCTCCAGAGGTTCCGACCTCGTGGCCATCAGTTTAAGAAGAAGTCTTGTTCTGGTTCTTCTGGTTCTGGCAGCTCTAGTAGCAGTGGTTCTAGAGCAGAGTTTTGTGGCTTCTGTGGAGGCAAGCCTCCGTTGACTCAGTGCATTGGTGTGCAGGGCTCTTGTAATATCTGTGGTCAGTATGGACATTTCGCGAGAGTGTGTCCGTCCGCTGGATTGCAGCAAGCCGCAGCCCCACCTCAGGGTCGAGGAGGATCGTCTAGGGGTCGTTCCCTTCAGTTTCCGTAGCCTAGGGTTGGAGAGACGCAGTTTAGGCCGTTCCTGTTGCCTGGTTCATCACGTTTCGGACAGTCGTCTCAGCAGCAGTTCTCTGGACCCCAACATGCTCAAGCGAACGCTATTACTAGGGAGAAAGCGGAGGAGACGCAGAGCAGGGTGATTTTAGGTACATGCCTTGTCTTTGATTTTCCTGCACGAGTGTTGTTTGACACTGGCGCATCACATTCTTTTATTTCTGATGTATTTGTGGTCGAGCATGGTCTGCATACCACTTCTTTGCACGATGTTGTTTCTGTTTCTACTCCTGGCGGTGCGAGCTTGTACTCCCAAGAGGTTTTGTTGGATGGCGTTCTCAGGTTTGGTGAGCATGTGTTGATAGCGAATTTGATTCGTTTGTTGTTGTGGGATTTCGACGGTATAGTGGGAATGGACGTGTTGTCCAGTTATAGGGCCTCCGTGGATTGTTTCCATGGGATCGTGCGTTTTAGGCCTCAGTCCGGTGAGAAATGGAATTTCTACGGTGCTGATTCCCAGTCGAAGATTCCGTTGATCTCAGCGATGGAGACGTTCAGCTTGTTGTCGACGGAGAACATTGGTTTTATGATTTACGCGTTGGATGCATCTTCTTCTTCACATGTGCAGCTCAGAGACGTTCCAGTGGTGCGTCATTTTCCTGATGTGTTTCCGGAGGAGATTCCTGGTTTTCCTCCGAGGAGGGAGATTGATTTTAGTATTGAGTTGGTGCCTGGCACAGCTCCGATTTTGAGTGCACCATATCTTTTAGCGCCTGCTGAGTTGAGAGAGCTTAAGGTGCAACTGGATGACTTGCTGGAGAAAGGTTTTATCAGACCTAGCATGTCGCCGTGGGGAGCGCCTATCTTTTATGTCAAGAAGAAGGATGGCACAATGAGAATGTGCGTTAACTTCCGTCAGCTGAACAAAGTTACTGTTAAGAACAAGTACTCGTTGCCGAGGATCGATGACTTGTTTGACCAGTTGCAAGGCTCTGCTGTATATTTGAAGATCGATCTACGTTCAGGGTACCATCAGCTGAGAGTTAGAGATCAAGATGTCACGAAGACTGCTTTTCGTACTAGGTACAGGCACTTTGAGTTTCTGGTAATGCCTTTCGGATTAACCAATTCCCCTACAATCTTTATGGATTTGATGAATCGAGTCTTCCGAGAGTTTATAGATCAGTTTGTGATAGTGTTCATCGACGACATCTTGGTGTATTCGGAGACTCCTTTGGAGCACAAGGAGCATTTGAGAGTTGTTCTTCAGACGTTGAGAGACTCGCAGCTGTATGCTAAGCTCTCTAAGTGCGAGTTTTGGTTGGATCGCGTCGTGTTTCTGGGTCATGTGATTTCATCGGATGGCATTTCTGTGGATCCCAGTAAGGTAGATGCTGTTTTGAACTGGGAATGACCTAGGAATGTGTTTGAGGTTTGTAGTTTCTTGGGTCTGGCTGGCTATTACCGCCGTTTTATAGAGCGTTTCTCTAGTATAGCTAGGCTGATGACTCAGTTGACTCAGAAAGACAAGCGGTTCATTTGGACTGAGCAATACGAGAATGCTTTTCAATTTCTCAAGGAGAAGTTGACTACTGCGCCTGTGTTGGATTTGCCGTCTGGATCAGGTGGCTTCGTTGTGTGTTCTGATGCTTCACTCAATGGATTGGGCTGTGTGTTGATGCAGCATGGACGAGTCATTGCGTATGCTTCACGGCAGTTGAAACCGCATGAGACTCGATACCCATTTCATGATTTGGAGCTAGCAGCTGTGGTCTTTGCGTTGAATATTTGGCGCCACTAGCTGTATGGCGAGCAGTTTGTGGTGTACTCAGACCACAAGAGTTTGAAGTATTTGTTTTCGTAGCCTGACTTGAATATGAGACAGCATAGGTGGATGGAGCTGCTGAAGGATTTTGATTGTGAGATCAAATACCAGCCTGGGAAAGCAAACATAGTGGCTGATGCGTTGAGCAGGAAGGCTCCGGAAAAGATGCTTGCGTCGCTGTATATTTCTAAGGACTGTGAGCATCTCAGCACTACTGGTTGGAGGTTTTACCCGGCTGAGGATTATGTGATGGTTTCTTCTTTCCAAGTTGAGCCACAGGTTATTGCGAGCATTAGAGCGGCTCAAAGGATAGATCCTTCCATCCACGAGTTGAAGTTGAAGGTCAGGGCTGGTCAGCTTGAGGACTATTCTGGTTCGTCCGATGGTTGTTTGCGTTTACGTGGTCGGTTGGTTGTGCCCAATCTGATAGATATTCGGGAGGAGATCCTTATAGAAGCGCACTGAAGTAGACACAGTGTTCATCCTGGTGCACGGAAGATGTACCATGTGTTAAAGCCTCACTTCTGGTCGGCTGGTTTGAAGAGCAACGTTGCTGGTTTTGTTGCTCGTTGCTTGAACTGTCAGCAGGTTAAGGCTGAAAGGATGAGACCTGGTGGTCTGTTGCACAGTTTTGAAGTGCCCCAATGGAATTGGGAGCACATAACGATGGATTTTGTGACGCATTTGCCTCTTTCCAGTAGAGGTTGTGATGCGATTTGGGTTGTAATCGACAGATTGTCGAGGTCTGTGCACTTTATTCCCTATGGAATGGCGTTCTCATTGAAGAAACTGGCAAAACGGTACGTGGATTTTGTGGTTAGATTGCACGGTGTGCCTGTTTCGATCGTTTTGGACCGAGATCCAAGGTTTACTTCCAGGTTTTGGAAGAGTTTGCAAGCATCTTTGGGTACCAGATTGGTTATGAGTACCGCATATCACCCCCAGACAGATGGCCAATCTGAGAGAACTATCCAGACGTTGGAGGATATGTTAAGAGCTGTTGTGATGGATTTTGGTGGTAGTTGGCAAGACGCGTTGTCTTTGGTTGAATTTTACTACAATAACAGCTACCAAGTGACGATTGGTATGGCACCGTTCGAGGCTTTGTATGGCAGAAAGTGCAGATCACATGTATGTTGGGAAGAAGTGGGGGAGAAGCAGCTGTCTGCCCCAGAATTTGTGCAGTAGATGAAGGATCATGTGGTTCTTATTCGACAGCGGATGAAAGCTGCCCAGGATCGCCAAGCCAGTTATGCGAATAAGAGGCATCGACCTCTAGAGTTTCAGGTTGGTGATCTCGTTTTCCTTAAATTTTCTCCGTTTCACAATGTTATGCGCTTTGGACACAAGGGAAAGTTAGCCCATCGTTATGTTGGACTGTATGAGATTGTTGAGAGGATTGGCCCTTTGGCGTATCGGTTGTTGTTACCACCAGATTTGTCTTCTCTACATGATGTCTTCCATGTTTCCATGTTAAGAAAGTATGAGCCATATCCGTCTCATGTGCTTAGAACTGACGAGGTTGAGCTAGATCAGACGTTGAGCTATGTAGAGCATCCCTTGCGGATCCTAGACAGAAAAGAGAAACAGTTGAGGAATAAAACCATTCCTTTGGTTATGGTTCAGTGGAGCAAACATGGTAGGGAAGAAGCTACCTGGGAGCTGGAAGATAAGATGCAGCGTGAGTGGCCGCATCTATTTGAGTAGATGTTGTATCAGTTTCCAGTAGTTGGTTAGTTTTGGTTGCTCTTTCCCTAGTTGTTGTTTGTTGTTTGCTCAGTTATCTTGAACTCTTGGTTGTGAGTTCAGTTGTTCCCCGAGTTTGATTTTGAGGACGAAATTGTGTTTTAGTGGGGGAGAGATGTGAGACTTGTGTTTTCGCAATCAGGTGTTGCTTGGGTTGAAACCAGCTGGTAGTAGATGCGTGTGTTGAAGTCATCGAATTTGCCTAAGTGTTGGAATCAGCAGTTGAGATGCTATCAGCTGTCGAGAGAGAGATAATTGTTCGGGTTTTGCATCAGTCGATGAGCGATCGCGCCAGCTGTTGGTGTTTTAGTGCGTATCCAGCTGTTGTGAGCGATCAGCAGTAGCTAGCGACGATGTTTTGTGAACAGGAACCAGCTGTTGGTTTCGTTAGCGTGTTTCGTAGCGGGTAGCGAAACTACGTCGTTTGGTTAAGTTGGAACGACAGCGTTTTGAGTGGAGCGCTTTATACCAGCTGTTGGTTATGTTAGTCATCAGCTGTTGAGATATTTGATGTGTTGTTTTATTCAGATGCTGGTTTGTTGATCAGCTGTTGGTAGCGAGGTGACGTGTCCCTCTGCGACGTCGTTTGGTTAAGTTGGTGCGACGCCGTTTAGCCTTAGCGTTTTTTGAAAGATCAGCTGTTGGTTCGATCAGCTGTTGGTTAGCGATCAGTGGTGGCTAGCGGGCGACGTCGTTGTTCGCTGTTTAGCGATAGGCAAAAGCTGATGCGAGATTTCAGTTGCTGGTTGGGAATATTAGTTGTGACAACTGATTTTGTCGATGGAATCTGATCCTACTTCTGTCAGCTGTTGAGAAATGTATTTAATAGAGGACTTGGCTGCTGTTCTCTATTATTGGTTCCCCGATACTTAGCAAATATTTCCCCCGATTCCCAATCTTTGTCGCAAACCCTAAGCACTATTCACCGTAGCTTTCCTCCATCGATTCCCGTCGTTTCCCGTCTCTGTTTTGAGAAAGACTGGTGGCGCTGCACTCCTTGAGAGTTGCTCTTTCGATTGATACCACTTTTGGAAGCTGTGGTAGGCTGGAAGTAGGATCGCGAAGTTGCTATCTTCGGCAGTGTGTTCATGTGTGCAGGTAGAACTTCGAATTGTTGTTAAGATCTTACCTCGAGCATTTATTTAAGCTTCCTGTTGAGTTAGATAGGTAGGGTTATTGCTGGTTTGAGTTGTAGCTCCCAGCCGTGAGTTCTGTGTTTAGCGTCCCTTGAGAACTATTCTTTGTTGCTTCGTTCAGGTCAGATATCAGATTTCTCGGACCCCGTGTGTGGTAATTGTTGCACATAATATCGAGGAACGGATTTGGAGCTTGTAATTCAGCGTGGTTATGGCTTGGATAAATTGTGAGGTTGCTGTTGTTGCATATGTTTTATGCTATCTGTTTTGTTAGCTGTTGCATACACGCATATTCCATTCAGCTGTTTCAGCCATGCTTTGTTGTTGTTGCTCTGTTTCTTACCAGGATGCGAGGGCGAGCAGCAATACCGCACTCTCATCTCCCTGCTGGGATTTGTTAGCCACCATGCGCCGAGTGGTTAACTACCACAGTTCATGGGTTGGGCAACGGTAGGTTGAGCTGTTTGATGCATCTGGTATTCGGGTGTGGTTTAAAGACGAGCGGGTAATTCCCGTATGCTTGTACACACACCAGTGGCCACTATTCGTTGCAGATTCTGTTGAGCTGTGCTTGATGCTCCTTGGCTTCCTTCTTCGGTTGTAGCCTTCGGCTGTTGTCCCGTTCTTCATGCATAGCATCTGCATTTTATCTTTGTTGTTCATTGCTGATGTATAGTTGCTCTCCGTACTGGGGTTTGACCCCAATGTCCTATGGGGCTTGGTTTGTTTTGTTTGCCTGTTTTTTGTTCAGGGTTCCCAGGTTACTCAGCTGGCCGTGGAGTTGGCCCAGCTGGAGGTTCCCCAGGAGGTAGTTAGAGTGTCCCAGTAGCATATAGCATATATGTACTAGTACTGTCGCCAGGGGATGCCCTGTGCTTGTGGGATTGTGTATTATGTTGCAGTACTTGTATTTGGTTGTATGCTATTCTGTTGTCTTGTTTTTTCTGTAAACTGGGATTACTTTGAGTATTGTTGTATTTTAAATTATGTTATCTTTCAGTCAGGCCAAAAGCAAAAATTTTAACCACTTTTTAGTTGCTTCCACTTGTTTTTGCGTGTTTTATCTCTGATGTGAGCACGAGGCCTGACACAAGAGCTGTGGCTTCAATTAGAGGACCTTTAGGTGGATGTTAGGTTGAGTTTAGAAGGCAGAGAACGTGAAGTTTGAGGTCTGTACGGCTAGGAAAGAGGCTGGACAGCAAGTAAAACCCTGCTGGAAGTTGTTGTCACCCCTTCGTGTTCTGTATCTTACCGTGATGTGCTGCTGTCCATCATTCCAGGGAATGTTGTGGCCGAGTCTAAGTGTTAAATATGATGGATTTTGTGAATTTGGAGAGGGTTCATAGCAGGGTAGCATTGCTGGACATGCATAACAAGAGGAAACAACCGGCGTGAGTGTCATAGGAGGAGTCGTGCAGCGGTCGTGCGTTGTGGAGGCTCCTGCCTTCATGCTGCACGACCAGAGCTCAAAATGGGTGGTTTTGTGGCTCTGGTTAGAAGTTATGGGAGTCCTTGAGGTTCTGAACCTGGTCTAGGTCGAAGCTAGGAAGCATGAGTAGTCATAAATTCGTAGCTGGTATGTGCATGCAATGGGCTGAGAGCTGTGAGGGAAGGTTGGTGTGTTTGAGTTGTGTGGTGTCATGGGGGTTGTACCAGTAGATTATGGAGCTACTGTAGAGTCCATAAGGCATGTTAGGAAGGTCAAGAGATGAGGTTAGAGGTTGTATATGATGATAAATAGGTAATGATCGAAAGAGATGCGCTTGGAGTCAATAGAGGGAAGCATGTAGCACTAAAAAAATTTAGAGGTTATGGCAGCACCCCGAGACGCCCGTACATTATGTTTATGGCTTTTAAAAATGTTTAAGATGTGTAAAATTATATTTTCTAGGCTTGAGTTGATTGTGATGAGTTTTTGGTTTGTCCGGTGACTCGTTGAGACCGTCTTGTGTCCGAGTAACCCGCAGAGAAACCTATAACGGTTCCAATTGATCTTTGCTCAAAATTTATATATTTCTAACGCATCACAAATATGTTTACGGGCAGAAAGCTTTTGAAAAATGAGAATGGTGATTTTTTGATGATGTTAATGACCTGAGACATGATGTTGATGTTTTAATAGAAAAGGAGGAAAATTATTTTGAGTAATGCGAGTTGACTGTGACCAAGACGTAGAGGAATATGGTGAACGCGACGCATGAGGTCCGTAGAGCCATATTAGAGGGGGATAGTGACTACGACGCAAAAGGTCCGTAGAGCTATTCCAGCCTAGCGCTATGCTTTATAGCTTGATCAAGCGAATAGAGGGGTCGCATCAATAAGAAAACTTCACCTAAAATGTTCTTTGAGGATTTACATTATTTACATGCCATGACGTGTAGTTTGAGGATTTGAGGCCGAAGTTTATTTAAAGCTTTTCTAAAGATGATGTTTAAAGTTTAAAGTTTAAAGTTTAAAATTTAAAGTTTACATTTTAAAGTTCTGATGTTGAAGTTTAAAACGTATTTTTAGTATTGCTATCTTAATGCATGTAGATGTATATTTAGTACTTGCTATAAAGATTTGAGCTTGCTGAGTCTTTAGACTCACTAGATCTGATTGTGTACAGGTGAGAGTGATGTTGAGGTTTGAGGCAATGACACTTGAGGAGCCCGGGTCCTAGGTAGCGCACTCCCGAGACCTATAGCTTCTGCAAAAGACTGTTATGAGAATTTTTATCGAAAAATTTTGAGGAATGTTTTATTGTTTTTGAAATAAAATCTTTACGACTTTGAATTTTTAAAATCGTTGTTGAGTTAATTATTATTTTATCGCAATATGACTTTATGTTTTGAGTTTGCAAAAAAAAAAATTACTCGTAGTTTGGGTCGTTTCTGCTGAACTCCTAGATTTACACTCAGCACCAAGTTTTATGTCTTTGTGCGAAGACTATATCATTCTGGTTTTGTGGGTGATTCACTCATCTAAACATTAAGCTCTCGACTCTCAAATGTGTGAGTGAATCTGTATATGTGAGATTTACTGTGTAACCTCACTCTCTCTGTTAGATTTGTTTCTATAGGTCAGAATCTAAGTTTTGATTCACACAAAATCTGTTACTATCGTACTAATGCTCTACATGACATGCGTAGCTTTCTTAGTCTGGAGTAGACATGAAGATATCCAAATTGGAACAGTAAGGGGACGCCTGAGCTGGACTGGTCGAAGATATCTAGCTGGAACAATAAGGGGACGCCCAAGCTGGTACAAAACTTTACTTCTAGAATGCAGTGAACACCAAACTGGTTCACCGAGCAAAGCGATTTGAATACAATACTAAACGACAAATGCGGTTCAGTATTCAAATCGACTTGCTTGTAATGTCTTCTCAAATTGCAGTGCTCACGTTACTAAAGTGAGAAAAGCATGCGGTGCATTTAAATACAAATGACGCAAAGTACAACAGTGTCAGAAGACTTTTCAAACGACTAAAACTTTGTGTCCAACGGATATAACTTCGCATCAGGCTATATATAGAGCACAACACAAGCTGATGTCGACTGCGCATAGAAGAGCGAAGTTGAAAGGGGTTGTGCAAACCAAAATATAAAAGATGATAGCACAACCCTGGGAAGACAATGAAAAACCAACTCGGACAGGAGAACTTCCTATTGTGTGGGATTTCACTCTTGAGAGATTGAGTATACACTGTAACTCTCTCACACGATTCACTCACATATTTGAGAGAGCTGATTAGATTAGCTGAGTGAATCAAAAACAAAAACAACTTCCATTGTAGTCTTTGGACAGAGACGTTAAACAAGTCTAGTTGTCTTTCGCACTGAGACGTTAAAGAAGTGTGTGTAGCCTTTCTCACTGAGGCGTTAAAGAAGTGTTGTTAGACACACAACTTGCGGGCTTATTGTGCAGTGGTGTGTCTAGGAGTTCTTGCGGCTGCTGGTCGTAGGAGTGGGTTGTAGCGAAGGGTCGCTGCAATCAAAGTCTTCTAGTGGAATCCTTCCCGATTGTGGAATAAGGGGAGACGTAAGAGATTCGGCTCCGAACTTCCATAAACAATCAGTGTATTTCTTTACTGCTTTACTGCATTCATACATACGCATTGCATGGTTTTTAACTGGTCTTAAAACTGTTAAATGACTTTCGAATTTAATAGGTTCAGTTTGAGTTATTTCCGCATGATATTAATTCATTACTCAATCTGTATCTCGATGCACTTTAATTCAAGAACACTGAGTTATTGCAGCTCAAATACATTTGTGACCTGATCGCATGCTCTTTCAATGAGTTGGTTGGAACTACCAGCTGGAACCAGGCTCATGCACTGCGCTGGTTTAAGCGCTAAGCTGGTTCTACATAAACGCGATCCAGTTCCATGTTGTGTGCTGGTTTTTATGTTCAAATATTTTAAAATGCACGTAACTCATGGGGTTGGTGTCTGGGCTATGTGAGGGCCCATGTAAGTTGTGGCAGAACTCACGGACACCCCCTGCTTTTCGATCCTAACAATTGGTATCAGAGCGGGTTGTTCTTGAATGTGCATTTTAAATTGAAAAATATCATAACAGTTTTTAAAATACTTCTGCTCTGATAGATTCTAGTCGAAAGCTTATCTATGCTACAAAACTTTTAAGATTTTCAAAACTCATCTCATATGGATAGGGGAAGGAATGTCTATTGAATTGCAGAGCAATTTCTCGAAAGGAAAGAGCGGCAACATCGCTTCTGACGAGCTGAAATATTGCACGAGATCTGTGAACGCCAAGATCTCTAGGGCTGGCAAGGCTATGTCTTAGAGAAAAATGGAAGAAATTCTTTAAATTGAATCTTCTATTGCTTCTCTGGTCCAAATGAATGATAACCTTTGAGTAGCATAGACTCTGTCTTCAAATATCATGCATTTGTCTTTCACAAAATGTTATCCCTCAAAAGTTGCTTTCATTTTCAAAATAAAATAACCCCGCGCTCTATTTAGGGGGAGTTTTGTTTAAACATTAAGGGGGAGACAAAATTTCAAAACCCTTTTTGATTCCCACAAAAAAGGAGAGAAATAATTTCAAGCATAAACATATCTGCATATGTTTATCCAGATTTTGTGTAAATAAAAAAGAGGGAGATTGTTGGATCTGTTTGTACAGATCAGAATCTAAGTTTTGATTCACACAAAATCTGTTACTATTGTACTAACGCTCTACGTGACATGCGCAGCTTTCTTAGTCTGAAGTAGACATGAAGATATATCCAAACTGGAACAGTAAGGGGACCCCTGAGCTGGACTGGTCGAAGATATCTAGCTGAAACAATAAGAGGACGCCCAAGCTGGTACAACAGTTTACTGTACAGATCAGAATCTAAGTTTTGATTCACACAAAATCTGTTACCTATTGTACTAACGCTCTACGTGACATGCGCAGCTTTCTTAGTCTGAAGTAGACATGAAGATATATCCAAACTGGAACAGTAAGGGGACCCCTGAGCTGGACTGGTCGAAGATATCTAGCTGAAACAATAAGAGGACGCCCAAGCTGGTACAACAGTTTACTTTCAGAATGCAGGAACACCAAGCTGGTTCACCGACTTGGAGCAGGAGCGGCACAAAGATCAAGCGCAGTGGGGTGCAATGAAGAGCAGAATGATTCAAGCGCACATCAAGTGCAGAGTACAAGCGCAGTGATCGAGTGCGAAGCCGAGTACAAGCGCAGTGATCGAGTGCAGATCAGATCACTGGCGCAGTACGAAGAACTCAGCTGAGCAACCAGTTGAAGGACCAACTGGGAGGTCAATTGATACATGCGAGCTGTTCTAATTAGAGGCTGAACAGGCTCGAGGTGACCCCCAAGGATGAGGAAGAATCTGCATGTTGGGGTACTCGATCAGCCTCCATAAAGCCAAGCTGGCATGCCCAAGAAGACCAGCTTGAAGAACAGCTCAAATGAAGAGTATGCCCAGATATAGGGAGCATATCAGAAACCAGCTGGTTAAGGAAAAATAGCTGGATAAGATCTTCAGGAGCAGATCAAGCAAGATGGGACTCTATCTAGCAAATTCATGAACAATCATAAAATGAGAAGAACTTTGCTAGATAGAGAAACTGCGAAGATCTGAAGATGCTGAAGATCAGCTCTAGAGCGGCAAAGAAGTAACCAGCTCGAACAAGACCAGCTCAGTGTAGAACAAAATGGTGAACAAGCTAGGCAAGCTGGTTAAAGTCAAACCAGCTCAGCTAGCATGACAGATGCTATCAAATCCATGAGCAAATCGATTTGAATACAATACTAAATGACAAATGTGTTCATTATTCAAATTGACTTGCTTGTAATGTCTTCTCAAGGTGCAGTTCTCACGTGACTAAAGTGAAGAAAAGCCTACGGTGCATTTAAAAACAAAGGATGTAAAGTACAACAGTGTCAGAAGACTTTTCAAACGACTACAACTTTGTGTCCAACGGATATAACTTTGCATCAGGCTATATATAGAGCACAAAACAAGCAGATGCCGAGTATGCGGAGAAGAGCGAAGTCGAAAGGGGTTGTGCAAACCAAAATGTCAAAGATGATAACACAACCCTAGGAATACAATGTAAAATCAGCTCGGACAGGAGCACTTCCCAGTGTGTGAGATTTCACTCTTGAGAGATTGAGTATACACTGTAACTCTCCCACACGATTCACTCACATATTTGAGAGAACTGATTAGATTAGCTGAGTGAATAAAAAACAAAACGACTTCCATTTTAGTCTTTGGACAGAGACGTTAAACAAGTCTAGTTGTCTTTCGCACTGAGACGTTAAAGAAGTGTGTGTAGCCTTTCTCACTGAGGCGTTAAAGAAGTGTTGTTAGACACACAACTTGCGGGCTTAGTGTGCAGTGGTGTGGCTAGGAGTTCTTGCGGCTGCGGGTCATAGGAGTGGGTTGTAGTGAAGGGTCGCTTCAATCAAAGTATTCCAGTGGAATCCTTCCCGATTGTTGAAGAAGGGGAGACGTAGGAGATTCAGCTCCGAACTTTCATAAACAAATCATCGTATTTCTTTACTGCTTTACTGCATTCATACATACGCATTGCATGGTTTTTAACTGGTCTTAAAAATGTTACATGTAAGGTCTCTCACTTCTTAAATTATATTTGTTTTAAAAGAGCTCTTAAATGCGGAAAGTAAAATACTAGATATATATTTTTTTATTTAAAATACTAACTCTCACATGATAGGCGATAAAAGTATTTGTAAATGAAGCAATAATAGTAATTCATTATCATAAGGTTTCTAAGAATAATAAAAGTCTTAAACAATAAAATAAACGTACATTATAACTCAAATTTGTCTAAGTCATAAACATCCTCATGCATAAGAAGTATATATTTTTCTCAAATCCTCAATAAATAAAACAATTTCATAAAATCATGAACATTCTGCTCATAAATACTTCAAAAGTAAACATATGCATTTTAAATAGTCAAACATGTTAAAATCATTTTCTAGGCATTTAAATTTCATAAAATGTTCAAAAATCTCATAAATTATAAAAATGCTTAAAAATAGTCATAATATTCTTAAAAGATCAAATAAAGTCATTCATGAATTTTTGCAGCCCCTACGACTCAATTTCCCAACTTTCCCGAAAATATCCCGAGAGGATCGCTCTGCGAGACAAAACCGTAAAAATCATTAAAAATCCATTTCTTAACTAAATCACCCCTAATTTGGACCCACATGACCCTAACGCGATGGGATAGCTACTGGAACAAACCAAATTCAATAAAGATGTTTGACCTGACCACACCAACGCTCGTAACCCTACTGGTTGCACACAGGAACTCATCTGGGAGAGGGTAGAAACACAACTTCGAACCAGCCCTTCCCTTGACTCCAGAACCTGACCAACCCCTCAAACAGCCCATGGATGACCCTTAGGACTCTTACTAACCCCTTTGAGACAAAGCATAAGCCATACTATACTTATCCGCTCTTCAAGAACCACCCTTGACAACACAAACGCAAACTCACTCACACACCAATCGGCCTTAACCTTCTTATCCCTCCTCAGCATCCAAGGCTCCCCATGCTCTATCCAAAGGCTGTTTCCAGCCATTAATTGACTGAGCATGTCTCAACCCGAAGCCAAAGTGGAGAAGGGGATAGAGCCACAAACTCTACACAACCCAAACTCTATCCTTTCAACTCCTCTCCTTCACCAAAGGTCCAGAACTGATCTAGGCTGCAAAATACATGAATTAATAACAATAAAAAGTATGATATGCATCAAAATAGATTCATCAAATCACCATAACATAAATATACACGCATATGTACATAGACTTGAAAAGTGCATCAAGGAATCTTTGTACTTGCCTTTCTTGTTAAAAGTTACAACCAAAGTGATGATGCAGGCTGGGAGGAAGACAAGGAACACCACACCAAGCTTAGAAGAAGGATAATTGAGCTACAAAGTGAAGGGAAATACAAGAGAGAATAAGAGAAGACTTCAAGTCTAAAACTAATGGAGACACACGCATATGGGGACAGAGAAGAGAATTAAAGCTTGGAAATTGAGAGTGTTTGTATGTGTTGTCGTGTGTTGTGTGTTTTGTATGCATTCAGCCATGCCATGTGATGTTTAAATAAAAAGACATGGTGGTTAGCTTAATAAGTTTGGTGGTTGATTAAATAATTTTGGTGGTTGTGTATATAGGAAAAAAAAATTGAATAAATGTGTGAATAATTGTGTAGAATATGCTCATGTTTGTTGTGTATGATGCTTAAAGTGTTGGCGCAGTGTCGGATCCGGATCCCGTTCCCGGGGGCGCAACGGAAGTTTCAAAATTTGCCCCGGAAACGTTCAATACATAACAAATATAATGCAATAAAACATACATAGGATATTTTAGAGCATTACCTTGCTGGCGTCTAGGCGCCTGGCTCCGACCAGATTCACAGGGAATCTGGCACTTCAACGGTAGGCGGCGGTAGATCTCCTAATCCGGTCCACGACTGGAAACAGGACTCCTTCGTCAGCCTGCACTAGAAGAGCTGACGAATTTGTCACGAACGGAATCTCCACGACAAGGTGATCGAAATAAGTCTGATCACGGCAAGCGGCGGCGGCGCGGCGGCGGCCGAGAGAGGCGTGGAGGAGAGGGGTGGGCGGGTAGGGTTTTGTGTTGTGTGGTGTGTCATACATCAACCCTAGGCCATGCATATGTAGACTAGTGATGGGCTAGGACCGGCCCAATGGGCCTGGGTCAGGCCCATGTCCATATGAACATTCAGTTCATTTCCATCACCGTGACTTCATCATAACTCCGATCGATGATCTGATCGGACCGATCTATACAGTTTCCAAAACTGAGAATTATGATGTGAAAACAATTTTTCAGACCACCTAGTCCAAAATTGCAGTTTAGCCCTTCAACATTGGGGAAATCGCAATTTGACCCCTGTTGACTTTTAGGAAGTCGCACTCCCTAAATTCCTCCTCCTATGCTCAACACATTGAGCTGAATTTCCGTGCGGGAATCGTGAAGCCAGTACTTGTGTGACCCTCAATGGTTCAGGGGTACAGCTAGCCGTGGGCTCACAACCATTGCGACTCCGAAATCACAATTTCGGACTTACCCATCGGATCATGGTAAAGCGCCTAGCAACATCGCCCCATGATCCCCTAGGTATCACTGATAGTGCCTGAAAGAACCATTTGGTCATGGTTAGAGTACAGTACGATACTTTCAACACATATATCCCGATCAGATCAACGACCATTGGTAAATCGAGAGTCGCTAGAGATCCAATAGCTATGCATACATCTCGGAGATCAAATAGTGACATCGCGTGTGTTACTAGGCTATTATCTCCTCAGATAGCATAGGATATCCATGCATAAAAGCGAGCGGTGAATCCTCGACAACGAAGCATAGACTCCTACATGGATCGGGTCCTCACCCAATCCCGCCACCTAATGACCCCAACTGAGTCGGTAAACGGGTCAAAGTGAGGCACCTATCATGTAGAGTCTCAATGACGTTTCGAGTAGTGAGGACTAATCAGTACAACCAAGACCCCGGACTTATCCACTCGACAAATGGTAACCACTTGGAAAGTTCGAACGAGGGTAGTTCGATAGATCACCAGGTCACTGTCCATCTGCATGCTCAGAAAATGACAATGTTCCCTACCAATGAAACATGGTACTTCACATCACAGGTGCTAGTCTCAAGCTCGGGCTGCCTTATCCTCATTTTGACAGCCCAATCGACTAGGAACGAGTTCAGAATACACAGTGATTATTAGATGTGTTTCATGATAGCCATCATATCCACTATCACATCTAACTTACACTATATTGCATCCTAGGTCTTTATCCAACACAATTGTTAACATTATAACATAATGAAAATAAAGAATGCCATAAAAGAAATGCGAATTTCATAAATAAAGATCGTTATACAAAGAGTCAATAAAACCCACACGCCAAAAGTTGGTTAGTTGGGAATCTACTCTAACAATCTTCCACTTGCCCTAAAGCCAACTACTCATCAGACGCAGTCCCATTGTTTCACGATGTTTTTCAAACAACGGTCCTGGAAAGGGCTTCGTAAGTGGATCAGCAATGTTGTCTGCAGAGACGACTCTCTCGACTGCTATGTCACCCCTAGCCACAATATCCCGGATTATGTGGTATTTCCTCAGTATATGTTTGGATCTTTGGTGAGACCTAGGGTTAGTTGGGAATCTACTCTAACAATCTTCCACTTGCCCTAAAGCCAACTACTCATCAGACGCAGTCCCATTGTTTCACGATGTTTTTCAAACAACGGTCCTGGAAAGGGCTTCGTAAGTGGATCAGCAATGTTGTCTGCAGAGACGACTCTCTCGACTGCTATGTCACCCCTAGCCACAATATCCCGGATTATGTGGTATTTCCTCAGTATATGTTTGGATCTTTGGTGAGACCTAGGCTCCTTTGCTTGAGCAACGGCACCCATGTTGTCGCAGTGCACCGGGACTGGACCAACTCCTTCAGGTATTACGCCCAACTCTTGGAAAAAATTCCTTATCCAAACCGCCTCTTTTGCAGAAGCTGATGCTGCGATGTACTCAGCCTCGGTGGTTGAATCCGTGATAGTGTCTTGCTTGGAACTCTTCCAAGAGACAGCACCACCATTGAGCATGAATACAAATCCAGAGGTTGACTACGAATCATCCACGTCACATTGGAAGCTAGAATCAGTGTAGCCTTCCAATTTCAATTCACCACCCCCATAGACCATGAACATATTCTTAGTCCTTCGTAAGTACTTAAGAATATCTTTCACGGCCTTCCAATGTATTTGGCCGGGGTTGGCCTGGTAGCGGCTCGTGACACTCAGAGCATACGCGACGTCTGGTCTAGTCGAGATCATGCCATACATAATGCTACCTATTGCCGAGGCATATGGCACACGTGTCATACTCTCTATCTCCTCATCAGTCTTTGGACACATAGACTTAGATAGATTGACCCCGTGGCACATAGGTAGGTGTCCTATCTTGGACTCTTCCATAGAGAACCGCTTAAGTATGGTATCGATGTAGGTAGCTTGGGTGAGTCCGAGCATCCTTTTCGATCTATCCCGATAGATCTGTATTCCAAGAATATAGGATGCTTCACCCATGTCCTTCATCGAGAATCTACTAGACAACCACACTTTAGTTGACTGCAACATTCCTACATCATTCCCAATGAGTAGAATATCATCAACATAAAGCACAAGGAATGTCACAGCATTCTTAACTACCTTCTTATATACACATGGCTCCTCGGGATTCTTGATGAAACCAAATTCCTTAATTGTTTCATCGAATCTCAGGTTCCAACTTTGCGATGCTTGTTTGAGACCGTAGATTGATCTCTGAAGTTTGCATACTTTATGCTCACTTCCTACAGATGTGAAACCCTCAGGCTGCGTCATATAGATCTCTTCCTTAATGTTTCCATTAAGGAACACAGTTTTCACATCCATTTGCCATATCTCATAGTCGTACCATGCGGCTATGGCAAGTAGTATTCTAATTGACTTGAACATTGCGACTGGTGAAAAGGTTTCATCATAGTCAACACCTTGCCTTTGAGTGTAACCTTTCAAGACCAGTCGTGCCTTGTAGGTAAGTACCTTACCATCAGGCCCGAGTTTTCTCTTGTATATCCATTTGCACCCAATAGGAACAATTCCTTTGGGAGGATTAACAAGAGTCCAAACTTGGTTCGCATGCATTGAGTCAATCTCAGATTGCATTGCTTCAAGCCACAAATTAGAATCAGAATCGGAAATCGCCTCCTTGAAATTTCTTGGATCACATCCAATAACTTGATCACTTTGATCATCCTCAAGGAGGAAACCATATCTTTCAGGAGCCCTAGGAATCCTTTCAGATCTCCTAGGCGCGACCATTTCTGGTATTGGCTCTTGAGGTGCGGAAGATTCACTTGGTACTTCAGATGGTTCTCGAACTTCTTCGAGTTCTACTATCTTGCCTTTTATATCAAGTAGAAACTCCCTTTTCATAAAGATGGAATTTCTAGAAACAAACACTTTTGTTTCATTGGGATAGTAGAAGTAGTATCCAATAGAATTCTTTGGATACCCAATGAAGTAACATAAGATGGATCTATTATCCAGCTTATTTCCCACTGTCTGCTTCACGTAAGCAGGACATCCCCAAATCCTCATGTATGAGTATTTGGGTGGTTTGCCCATACATATCTCATATGGAGTCTTATCCACCGCCTTGGTGTGGACATTGTTCAACAACATTACCGTCGTTTCGAACGCATAGCCCCAAAATGAGGTAGGAAGCTCAGTGAAGCTCATCATAGATCGAACCATGTCCATCAAGGTTCGATTACGACGCTCCGCTACACCATTGAGTTGTGGTGTGGCCGGATGGGTCCACTGTGCGAGA
>KV006886.1:200407-225436 GCA_001598015.1 Dorcoceras hygrometricum
CCTTGAATTCTTTGAACCTTTCAAAGGATTCAGAATTGTGCTTCATTAAGTACAAGTACCCATACCTAGAGTGATCATCGGTAAAGGTGATGAAGTATGTGTGACCGTACTTAGTACCAATGCTAAGTGGGCCACACACATCAGTATGGATCAAATCCAAATGGCCTTGAGGGTTGTTTAGTCATTTTTCCCTTGAGACAAGATTCACAAGTCGGTAGGGAGATAATATCTGACGTATCAAACATGTCACTCCTAACCAACTTGTTCATCCTACTCAAGGAAATGTGACCTAGCCTAGCGTGCCAAAGTTGTGCTGGGTTTAAGCTATCGTTTTTCCTTTTAATTGTTGTTGTATGTGTTTCCATATCGCGAGTTGGAACTTCTTTTAATTTTAAGGTGTATAAATCGTTTTCGCGTTCCCCAATTCCAATTAAACATTCATTCTTATATATATTGCAAATCGAATTAGAAAAATGACAAGAATATCCATCACTATCAAGCATAGAAACAAAAATAATGTTCTTTATTAACTCGGGAAAAAACAAAAGGTTTCTCAATAACAACTTAAAATTCGAAGATAGAAATAAATAAACATCTCCTATAGCTACTGCAGCAACCCTTGCTCCATTGCCAAGCCTCAAGTGGGTCTCACCCTCTCTAAGACGTCGGCTTCTTTTCATTACCTGCAAATCATTGCAGATATGAGATCCACATCCAGTAACAAGTACCCAAGAAGTCGAATTAAGAGACATATTTATTTCAATGTAGAACATACCCTTTGCAGTTCACAATTGCTCGAGGTAATCCTTACAGTTCCTCCTCCAGTGCCCAGGCTTGTGGCAGTGGTGGAAAACATCCTCAGATTTATTTGGCTTTGAAGTCCTTGCCTTGGGCTTCTTGGTGGGCTTTTCCTCCTTCGCAGGGACAGAACGTTTCTTACCCTTGCGTTTGGGCCCCTTCTTCGCAGAGGAAGAAGATCCCAAGAGGAGGACGGGCTTGTCCTTCTTTATGGTCCCCTCGAACACGACAAGCATGTTCACCACCTCTTCAAGGGTGGCTTCCAGCTTGTTCATGTTAAAGTTGACCACAAAGGGGTCGAATGCAGCAGGGAGTGAGAGGAGAAGAAAATCCACAGACAGCTCATGTGGAAGCGTGATGTCAAGGCCCACCAACTTTTCAATAAGCCCCATCATACGAACCCCATGCTCGCGGACCGAAGTCTGATCGCCCATGCGGCTCGTCATAAGCTCCTTGACAGTGGTGAACCTCTCAGTCCGAGAGTTCTCCCCATACAGCTCTTTGAGATGAAGGTGTATGTCAGCAGCATACACCGTCTTCTCGAAACGCCGCTGCATTTCGTTGGACATCGATGCCATCATATAGCACCGTGTCTTAAGATCGTCATCCCACCATTTATTCAGCTTGGTCAGCTCCTCAGGGCTGATGTCGGCAGGGGCTTCCTTCGGAGGGCTCTTCTCTAACGTGTAGAGAAGTTTCTCTGAAGCCAATACAATACTGAGGTTTCGAAGCCAGTATTGGTAGTTCAGACCAGTGAACTTGTTGCTATACAGTATAGCAGCAAGTGGATTTTTTATCGAAGACATTTTAATAGCAGTTTATACTGAAAGAAAAACAGACATGCATTACTAACTATGTATGAAAAACGCTAAGACATAAAACAAGGTCATTTAGTTTTATGAATTACCCTCCCACTATTTTAACGATTTCACCACCCTCTAATGAAATCGAGAAGCAAGTTTCCTTAGTGGGTACACAGAGTCCAATCAAGCGATCATGGTCCCGAATAATATCAGCCAACCATGACCCTCAAAAGGTAGGGCCCAATTGCAACAGGTGAAACCTCCATGTATTTACCTCACGTCCAGTAAGGGCCCAATAATATGACGTCGATTACTATCACGTGTCAAGATGACCTATCAATGTTGAGTTGTGAAGGACGGTCCCCTTAACGTTCCCAATAATATGAGCCAATATTAAAGGGAGTTCCAACCAACTCACAGCGAGTGTCAATGACGTGTACAGCTTTTCGGCATACATAACCCCCTCAATAATATGAGTCGGGCCATGTATGCGGGTAGCATCGACGTACACTCATTGTTGAAATATATCGCATATAAAATTTGGGATGATCGATAGCGAGAGCTATGCGGTCCGTGGTTGCCAATCACGGACCTAGGTCCAGTCCTAGGTGAAATGCAGTATGCAATGCAATCCTATTACATTTGCTTCCAGTTTTACAAATCTTCGGTCTTCAATATCTTTGATCCACCATCTTCAAAAGTCCTCCCACTAAATCTAATATTTACAATTAAATATCCATAACACGTTGGGATACAATTTTAAAGGGGTGGGGACGGGCCATAAACCAGACCCACTTAAAAATAATATCAACAATATTACAACCTAAATTCGCAAAAACCTAGCATACACATAACACATTGGGCACGGCTCTCGATCATCCAAAACATACAATCAATTCAAAAATTGACATAAATTAAATAATCAAATCAAATTTGATAATTTCCCAACAAAATCTTATTTTAAATATAAATTCACATTTTAAATATAAATTCACATTTTATAAATAAAATCACATTTTGTCAATTTTAATTGCATCAAATTGGGCTTAAAACAATTTTAGACCCAAAATCTCATAAATTTCAAAAATCAATTTTGGTCCGACCAAAATGGCCCAATATCAAATATTGGCCCGAAACCCCCTCGGGCCGCCCGGGACAGGCCCGAAACAAACCCTAGAAGTCAAAAACAGTGTCGCAACAACGTCTCGGGATCGCTGCATGGCGGCCGCACGGCGGCGCACCGCCGCCTGCACAGCGTGCGGCACAGGGCCGCACGGTGGCGTCCACCTACACGCACAGCTCGCGCAGGAGGGCAACAGGTGCCGCGTGCCACTGTGTGCGACAATCGCGCATGGTGGCCGGCCATCGGCACTGTAGCTGTGCGCAGCTACAGTGCCAGTCGCCCGCAAGTTTCGCGCGCGGGCGCCACATGCTACAGTGCACAGCGCCGCACGCTACAGTGCGCAGCGCCGCACGCTACACTGCACAGCGCGCGCACGATGTGCGCGAGGGCGCAGCAAGCCGCACGCGGCGGGCACGTTGCGCGCGGCGGCGCCTGATCCAATTTTTTTTTTTTTTTGAAATTTTGATATCAGATGCAATTCAGGCACAAATTATGTATTGATAGATCCGAGCCCTGGTTCTGATACCACTATTGGCGCAGTGGCGGATCCGGATCCCATTCCCGGGGGCGCAGCGGAAGTTTCAAAATTTGCCCCGGAAACGTTCAATAAATAACAAATATAATGCAATAAAACATACATAGGATGTTTTAGAGCGTTACCTTGCTGGCGTCTAGGCGTCTGGCTCCGACCAGATTCACAGGAAATCTAGCACTTCAACGGTAGGCGGCGGAAGATCTCCTAATCCGATCCACGACTGGAAAAAGGACTCCTTCGTCAGCCTGCACTAGAATAGCTGACGAATTTGCCACGAACGGAATCTCCACGACAAGGTAAATCGAGAGTCGCTAGAGATCCAATAGCTATGCATTCATCTCGGAGATCAAATAGTGACATCGCGTGTGTTACTAGGTAAACCAATTTACCTAAAACACATCTAGTACTATGGCCAGAGATTTATCACACTATTATCTCCTCAGATAGCATAGGATATCCACGCATAAAAGCGAGCGGTGAATCCTCGACAACGAAGCATCGACTCCTACATGCATCAGGTCCTCACCCAATCCCGCCACCTAATGACCCCAACTGAGTCGGTAAACGGGTCAAAGTGAGGCACCCATCATGTAGAGTCTCAATGACGTTTCGAGTAGTGAGGACTAATCAGTACAACCAAGACCTCGGACTTATCCACTCGATAAATGGTAACCACTTGAAAAGTCTGAACGAGGGTAGTTCGATAGATCACCAGGTCACTATCCATCTGCATGCTCAGAACATCACAATATTCCCTACCAATGAAACATGGTACTTCACATCGCAGATGCTAGTCTCAAGCTCGGGCGGCCTTATCCTCATTTTGACGGCCCAATCGACTAGGAACGAGTTCAGAATACACAGTGACTATTAGATGTGTGTCATGATAGCCATCATATCCACTATCACATCTAACTTACACTATAGTGCATCCTAGGTCTTTATCCAACACAATTGTTAACATTATAACATAATGAAAATAAAGAATGCCATAAAAGAAATGCGAATTTCATAAATATAGATCGTTATACAAAGAGTCAATAAAACCCACACGCCACAAGTTGGCTAGTTGGGCATCTACTCTAACATAAAGTTGCTACTCCAAATGTTAAAAGTGCTAAAAGTTTGGAAGGAAAATGGCTTGTTTTAAAATGGTAAAAAACATGGTTATTTAAAAGCTGTTATTTTGCTAATAAAAGGGCCAAACATTAAAAATTTTAGATGAACTATATAAATGCTTAAAAATGAGATGGAAATAAATTTTCATAGAAATCTTCATTCATCGGTGTCCTCGTCGTCTCCTTTCCGACCTTGCATCATCTAAATACAAATTATAAAAAACTCGTGAACAATAATTAACTAAATCATATAGCTTAAAACATGGACATAAATTAAATAACAAGGCATGCGATTTGGGTAGAAAATTTCTAGGCGTTACAATACTCTCGCCCTTACAAGAATTTCGTCCTCGAAATTCGAAAGCTTACCGAAAAGGTCTGGATATCGCTCCTTGATGTCGGACTCAACTTCCCACGTGGCTTCCTCCTCTGAATGGTTCAACGATTGAACCTTGACCATGGGAATAGTCCGGTTGCATAGCTTTTGGTTCTGTCTTCCCAATATCCGAACGGCTCGCTCCTCAAAGGTCAACTGCGGCGTCAACTGTAGTGGCTCATAGATCAACACATGAAAAGTTGTTGGTGATGGTCCCAGAAATAGGATCACTAAGTAAACAGGAGTTCAGAAGGGGGGGTTGAATGAACTCCTTCGATTTTTCTATTTCAAAACTCTTTTAAAATGATTTGGATCTCAGTTTTATGCAAACTTCTCAGCCAACAATATTTGTGCGGAAAAAGGCCGATTGGTTTGTGAACAGTGAATAACGTGCAACAATAAATAAATGCTGTAAGTAAAAGATTGAGTCAGGAATTTGTTTCTGGAAGTTCGGACTTCAATGTCCTACGTCTCCCCTTCTTCCTCCTCGGAAGGTATCACTAGAAGACTTTGATGCAAGTAGGCCATCTACAAACACCCGATCCCAAAGCCAGCAGCTATGAGAACTCCTAGTACTTCACAACACTCCACGCAGACTTCGCTGCTGGTTTACAACACTTGATTGTTTTTCGAACTTCTTTACAAAGACAGTTCGTTACATACTCAATCAAATACAACAATGAAAACACGTATTTGAGACTGTAAAAATCTTCTGGTTTCAACAATGAAACTCGATTACAACAATGTAACCAGAAGATTGACTCGAAGGTATTTCAATGAAGATCAACTGTTAGGTTCTTCGAATCTTTGAGCTTTTAAGAGATTTCAACAGAGTATAGCTCAAGAGAAAGTTTGACAGCGTGACCGCAATAGATAGATAGCAAAGTGTCTTTTCTTCAACACTGCTTCTGATATATATAGGCTTCGATTGCAACGATCACAAAAGTTCTCCAAAGGAAATGAATCCCGTTTGAATTGCTGCCAAAATTGTAAACCGTAATTCCTGCTCCACTACAAGGTAAATTTCTCACTGACAGAGTCAATTTGTCTTCTTTCTATATTTGTGCAAGCATGGAGAAACGGCCTCTGTACATTGTACTATTTACCCAAAATAGTACCTAACTTGTCTCCTTAATTCCAGGCAACTGTATGATCTTACGAATCTTTTCCTTTTGAGTAAACGATCGTATTTGAATCATTTGAGCTTGCGCCTGAAATAACTTTGATAACCAGCACTAACTCCATCAACGTTGTCAAAGATACTTCGACTGGAATAACACTTGGAAGAATTCACCTGCTGAAATACATTTGTGTTTTTCCATCGACTGATTCCTTTAGCGTTAAAACGATGTCGTGTCAACTTATTCAAGTGACGCCGTTTTGTTATCTTTGTAAAGCACCTGCTGGTTAACATCATCTGCTGGTTGAAGTTCACTGTAGCCATCTGCTGAAATAATACTTCTGCTGATTTGTCTAAGCCAATCAGTACGCTGTCGTTTCGCATTCTCCAACGAAATATACAAAGCAACTGCTGATCTCTTCAAGAATGTATCTGCTGACTATCTCTTCAAGAAAGTATCTGCTGATAAGTAACTGTGCATCCCAACGACGTCGTTCCAACTTACTTAAACGCTGTCGTTTAGTACTCCTTAGCAAAAACACGCTAACACTTATGTTCCTGTGTTCGAAACTAAAGCACCCGCTGATTGCTTGCAAGGATTGTATCTGCTGAATATCTTACAGTTCATCTGCTGATCGCATACCATCTGCTGATCTCTCTCGAATACCCCAACTGCTGAAATACCACTTGTTGATAGATAAATATTCTCCTGTAGAATGCGACAACTGATTTTCCAATATCATCTTGTCTTATTTTTGTTATCACCAAAACTAATAAATATTTTCCTAACAATTTCCCCCTTTTTGGTGATGACAAAACTTCAGCAGCCGAGATAAAAAGATATGCAAAAATAAATTGCACACGATCTGCTGGAATGCAAACTTTCATTAACTAACAAAATTGTACATTAGATGTGTACAAAGATTTTCAGCAGAAAAACTATTCTAATCTCTTCTTCTCCTTTTCAACATCCTCGCCTCCCTTCTTCTTCTTTCTCTATCATGTTCCGCTGCTGCTTGTCTCTCAAGAGATTCTCTGTTACTATCAGCATCCAGCACAGTTTGTACAATATGTCTCTGAGCAATTTCAACCCTTTGCGCAAACGTTGGTGGTCTCACAATACTGGCACTCATTTGAACATTCGAAGGCTGTTGGAGTCCTCGACTGCCACTTTCCCCCTTTTTGTCAGCACCGCCCCGATGGATATAATCAACAACTTCGCTCAGTTGGGCATGAAGAATATTCTGATTTTCCTGTGCTTGACTTTGAAATTCGAAAAGCTGATGTGAAATGGCTTCCTTGGTGGCCTCAACATCCTTTTGAACGTCATTTACGTGCGAGGCTAAGATGTCCACTTAGCATTCACTTCCTGCACTTCCTTTCGCACATCCGCTAGTCCGACAAAGATAGAAGCATTTTGAGCTAAAATATTCTTGCGAAATTCATTGAAGCGCAGAGTCTGGACATCAGCAATGGTGTGGCCTTCTTGGCGTGCTTCTTGAGATACATTTTTGAATAGTGCGGCTTGATCGCTCAGGGAGTCACGAAGGACTTGCTCAATTTTATGTAGCCTGGATGAAATGCCACTCTGAGATTCATTAACTTGCTCCGATAAAATAGCTTGAAAATCGGCAAGAGCAGCAGAGATATCCGGAGAGATGGATGGTAGAGAGGACACAGCAGCATCGACATCTGACTCATCAAAATGTAGAGAGGAAGAACTGTCAGCAGAGATTGGAGAAGACGGGTGCTGATCTACTGAAAACTGTACACTTGGAACAACTGACTGAGCAAAAGATCTTTGTACATCACGTAAAGCTGTTCGTTCTAAAGCAATGGAAGAAAGAAAATCTGAAATAACTGCACTTGGTAGCCAATTAAACAGACTGAAATCAATAAACACGGAGCAAAACTGAGAGACTCTGAATGCAAAAACTGGAGACTGTCGAGAAGCAACTTGAAAAATTGGTCCCCCCAACGTCAATCCTTTACACAAATTTACAGAACCAACTGGGAGGAGTCTCCGCGAAGCACAAAAGTCGACAACTTCAAAACAGACATCCGCCCATATTTTCTTGAGCACTTGGAAAAAAGGGACTCATCGAAGGGAGAGTGTAATCATATTGGCGTTGTCGAGGAACTTCATTAGAAATTACCTGCCGGTGAATTTTTACCCACTTATCAGCACATGGTTCTACAGTCCACACTCCATCAACAAAAAACATCGTTCTAATCCAGCATGATGATCGAGTATTCGTGTTGGTTCGGGCATTTACAGCGCCTCGATCTCCTGGGCTCCCCTCAAAAATTTTAGAGCAACAAGTCTTTGTCCATAAAAGACCATGGGCGCGTGCCTCCTTAGCCAATTCCTCCAAAATAAAAAGGTGGAGGTATGAAAGCAACTCTATAACTTTGAGATCAAAGCCTTGGCCAGGAACAAAATTGGCCCTCCATGATTGCAAGAACTTCCACACCAAATCTCTCTATATTTGATCAAAATGTATAGCTTCCGCTGAATAGCTACCTGAGGCGACTCTGTTTCTCCATAGGACAAAACTTGCTCCTCCTTTTTGTACATATCCTCGATATTGAATGTTGCCAGTTTCCTCAAACTGAAAGAACGAAAGAATTGAGCTACTTCATCAATTATCTTGGCACGCAGCTCCACGAGTAAATCAATATCTGCGCAAATTAAGAAGAAATGCTCCTGAGCTGGATTGCCCTTAATAGGGTCTTTCTCCACCAAAATTTCCTTTTCTTTATGGTCAACAGGAATTTTAGGAAGGCTGCTTAGGAACCAAGTCCGTTCAGTAACACCCGGAATCTTGATCTCTTGGCCCATCACAATCTTGGTAATTTCCATGCTAGAAGAGGGCAATGGAACATCGACTTGAATGGTCAAGATAATATCGTCCAGCGACATCTGCTCATCAGCATTGAGCAAGTCATCATTACCACTGATTTCTCCTTCAAACATTGTACATGCTGATCTCCATCAGCAGTACCAACATCCATGGGTACGTCTTCTTCATCAGTGTCACTAGCAGTGACAACTGGTCGTTCAGCAGCCCATTTCTCAATGAGATCTTCATAGGGAAGATCGAACCAATGTCTCTCTTCAGTAGCAGCTGGTTGATTTTTATCAGCAGATGCGTCAACTTCCCGAGTTCCTTCAATCACCTTCTGAATTATAAAATCCACGTCATCAGCAGATGAGCACCTTGTCTCCTCAGCAGGAACCTCCACTGCTGGTTCAAAACACTCTCTAACACTTGTCTCATCAATAGCTGATGGGTCCGCCACCTGTTCATCAATTTTCGCAGTAGGAGCATCGACATCAGCATTGACTCCTTTTACACCATCAGTTTCACTAGCCGGTTGGTTAGAATTGCTCTCAGCAGATGGTGCAATAGTAAATGTCTCAATAATTTGAATAGGTACAGCCTCTTGTGCAACGACTACCATCTCCAGGGTAGAAAGAGAAGTAACAGATTTCTTCTTAATAGTTCTCTTATTTTTAGTCACTGCTGCTCCAAAATAAGCAGCACGTCTTTTCTTCGAGACAGCCTTTGGCTTGGATGCCCCAAAAACTTCCTCAGCATCAGCTTTATCATTAAGTGAGACAAAACGATGCACAGTCTTCTCAGTGAGAATCTTGGAGGCTGGGAACTCTGAAGATTCACCTAACTCCAGAGTTGGAAAATTCTCCAGCAGGAGACTTACTTGAACTGCGAAGCCCTTGGCTTGCTTAGACCCTGGCGTCACCATTTTCTTTAGAATGCTGAACAAAATTTTGGCCCAGTTCATCCGAACGCCACAAACATTCGCTGTTATCAACGAGAACTTCTCTACTGTAATAGCGTTGAAAGACCCTGCTTTCACCGAAATAGCTTTCGCCATGATGTTACAGAGAAGGCGAAACTCAATCTTCATCTGATTCTTCCCTCCAGACAAACTTACCGGCTCTTCCGACAAAGAGACGATGCTCCGAGCATCAAAAATTTTATCCTTTGGCATCTCCGATAACTCCGATAGTCCATCCACTGGCAACTCAAAGGTATCCGCCAACAACTGTTCAGAAATCTCAATCGATACACCATTCACAGTACTGACCACAAGACCGTCCTTTACAGAACCATTGTTGAAAAACTCAACCAACTCCGATTCGAAAATCACCGCAGGACACCCCAAGAATCCCTCAAGACCAGAGGCGATTAGAGCTCGAAACATTGAGATCATACCTGGATCTTCCATGGTGAGAACAGATTCAAAAGAAACATGCTGAGAGTTGCTATAGAGTGAAGAATCCATTTCTGAATGTAGGTAGTCGAAGAGAACGCCTGTAAAATCTTTGCAAAAGAGAGTACGCACAATAGAGATATGCGAGAGAGAGAAAATGTGTAACGTAAAAGAGAATGAACAGTCATGCGGTAAATAAGTAAAGAAATCGAAATGTTTTTGGAGAGAGAAAATTTCGATGTGAGTTTTTGCATGGTAAGACACGTGTCAACCATCCGTTAGCGCGTATAATTTTGAAAGAGATTTGAAAATTTTCAAAATGTTTTGATCATACGGTGTAAAATATTTTCCAAGATTTTAATCAAATAAAGTGCAAAAATAGATAACTTCACGCCAAAGGTATAAAGTCACAACTGCTGATTCAATATTGCGTTGAGGGTGGCAAGAGCTGGTAACTTATAAGCATCAGCAGTATACACGCAACAGCTGAGTATGTCCAGTTGCAACATGTTCTGCTGACGTCACGCTTATTAAATCAGCTCCTGGTTCCCCCTACGACCAATAATCTCCCAACGAGAGAAGCTTGTCTCAGCAGATAAGTTTATTGTTCCCCCTGAACAAAAGACCTACTGCTGATTTAAGCAACGGCTAATCAACCTGCATTATGCGTCAGTGCACAAATAATCAAGGCAATTCAAGAAGACCTAAAGAGTTTCTAAAATAAGAAAACTTAGCGTCCCGCAGAGGCTTTGTGAAAATGTCAGCTACTTGCTGCTCAGTTGACACATACTCCAGCCGAACGTCCTTCTTTAGCACGTGGTCTCTTATAAAGTGATGCCTGATATCGATGTGCTTGGTCCGTAAGTGCAGTACAGGGTTCTGGGTGATTGCAATTGCACTTGTGTTGTCACAGAGAATAGGAGCTTCAAAAGCATCAATGCCATAATCCTTCAATTGATGTTGAATCCAGAGGATTTGTGCACAACAACTGCCAACAGCAAGATATTCCGCCTCAGCAGTTGACGTGGCAATTGACGTCTGCTTCTTACTAAACCAAGAGATCAATCGATCCCCTAAAAATTGACATGTTCCACTTGTGCTCTTGCGATAAATCCTGCAAACTGCGTAATCTGCATCACTGTACCCAATTAGTTCAAAGCCGGAGTCTTTGGGATACCAAAGACCCATGTTAGGAGTACCCTTCAAATATTTCAATATGCGCTTTACAGCAATGTAATGCGATTGCTTTGGCTCTGCTTGAAATCTATCACACATACAGACAGCAAACATGATGTCTGGTCTACTAGCAGTAAAATAAATCAAAGAGCCTATAATACCACGATACAAAGATACCTCAATGGCAGTTCCAGCTTCATCTTTGTCGAGTTTGATCGTGGAACTCATCGGAGTCGCTGCTGCTAAACTATTTTCCATTCCAAATTTCTTCAGCAGTTCTTTTGTGTATTTAGCCTGGTTGATGAATATTCCATTCTCCAACTGGCGCACTTATAAGCCTAAGAAGAATGTCAGCTCCCCCATCATGCTCATCTCAAACTTATCCTGCATTAATTTAGAAAACTTCTTGCACAGTTTGGGGTTAGTTGACCCAAAAATAATATCATCAACGTAAATTTGAACAAGTAAGACATGGTCATCCTTAACAAATTTAAACAAAGTTTTATCTACTGTGCTTATTGTGAATTGATGCTCAAGCAGGAACTTAGTGAGTGTGTCATACCAGGCTCTGGGTGCTTGCTTCAACCCATATAGAGCCTTGTCCAGTTTGTAAACAAACTCTGGATTTGTATGATCAACGAAGCCAGGAGGTTGTGCAACGTACACTTCCTCTGTCAAGACGCCATTCAGAAAAGCACTCTTGACATCCATCTGAAAGACTTTAAAGTCTTTATATGCAGCATATGCAAGAAACATGCGTTTAAAAACTCTGTTCCTCGATCACTCCTTATCCGGTTGACTGTACAAGATTTGTCATTTTGCAAACGTTTTAAAAGCCTAATCAACTGGTCAGCGGTATCAGATTTTGCCTTTAAAAACACCACCCAAGTATATTTGGAAAAATCATCAACGACGACTAGGGTGTAGTTCATTCCCCCTAAGCTGGTTATAGAAACAGGACCAAAAATATCCATATGCAAAAGCTCTAAGCTTCGGGAAGAACGTTTACCGCATTTGGTTTTGAAAGTAGATTTAATTTGTTTTCCCAGTTGACAAGCTGCACAAATCTTGTCCTTAGAAAAAGAGATTTTTGGCAGACCAGAAACCAAATCATGTTGACTCAATTTAGCAATTGTTTTGAAATGCAAATGATTCATTCTCTGGTGCCACAACCAGCTCTTGGAAGAGCCAGCTGCGAGGCACAATTTTTCAGGTTCCTGCTGATCTGACCAGTCGATAGTGTAGGTATTCCCCGAACGTTTTCCTACCAACACAGTCAGACCACTAGGACTCTGAACCGTGCATGTGTGCTGTTGAAAATTAACAAGAAAACCTTTGTCACAGAGCTGACTGATACTTATCAGATTGTAACGCAAGTTATCAACAACAAGAATATCAGAAATAGAAATGTTACCATGGGTAAGCTTACCCTTACCCACAGTGTTACCATATGCGTTATCTCCGAAGACAATTTTTGCTCCTTTGTGTGGGATCACATCTTTCAGCAGCTTCGGGTTTCCAGTCATATGTCTTGCGCAGCCGCTGTCCAGGTACCATATTTTTGATATGTCTGCTGGTTCGTACCTGCTGACCTGCACGCAAGAAAATCACTTTTGGTACCCAATTTTACTTGGGTCCAGATTGGATTACCCCTTTCGGGACCCAGATTTGAATAATCCTTACGGTTTTTCCATTTCTAGGATCCACAAAAGTCTGTGCAAAATTGCGTGGAGATCTTTTGAGTTTTTGTTTCATATTTTGATCATGTTGATCTCTCCTCTGCTGAAACTTTTTCCAACCCGATTTAACCTTCTTTGAGTTATGCCACGACTGGTTAGGAACAAATGGTTTTTGACCAGCTTTCGCTTTGTATTTGTCCAATCTGTTCTTTAGCCAGTTAGGCTTGAAACTCTCAGGTTTTGAAAAGCCGATACCAGCTTTTCCATTTTCGCTCAGCTTTGGAGAGTTCTGATTATCATATTTCACCAACTCAAGATAGTTATATATCATGTCAGCTTTGACAAAGCTCATTTTATTGAACTTGTCATAGGCTGGTCGTGATTGAGTACTTGTCTCTCCTTCACTAAACTCACTATCGTTGAATCCCACACCAGTCTTATCACTGGCTAGTTTTTGATACTCGTTCAGTTTGTGAAGAACTCGAGAAGAATGATTCCAGGAGCTCACCAATTGATTCAATGCTTCAATTTCAGCTTTGAGCTCACTGGTCTCATCTTTCAGCATCTCGTTCTCAGCTTGTAGCTTACTCAACTCAGTCTTTAAAATGTCAGTATCCTCAAACTCATCAGAATTTGATTCAATTGAACTACTCTTTAGACTCATGTTTTCAGCTTTAGCTTCCTCGAATGAGTGAGAAAGCTTCCTGTACTCTTTGACCATATCATTTAGTGCTATGACAAGGTCATCGCGTGTAAATTCAACATTCGAAAAATCAAATACCTCATCATCGTCTGTTTGATCAGCCATGAAGCAGTGAACCTCCTCCTGTTCACTATCACTTGAAGATGAGCTGCTGCTGGATGAGTCTGAGTCACTATCCGCCCAGCTTTTGGTGCTTTCCTCAGCCACCAACACCTTGCGGTCATGCTTGCGACTGAATCTTTTGTTGCTGCTGGTCTTCATCCTTCTGTCATTCGATCTTTCTTTGAATTTGTCCTTGGATTTGTCCTTGGACCTATCAACTGCTCTTTCATCATCTTCCTCGTCACGCTTGTATCTTTCTTCTTTCCTGTATCGATCGTCAGCTCTTCTATCATCTCGCTTGTTTCTATCATCTCTCTTGGGTCTGTTGCAATCAGCAGCCAAATGACCTGTACGATCACAGTTATAGCATTTCAACTCAGAAGATACTTTATCAGATTTATTATAATTATTGAAAGAGGTAGAAGGGTTGAAAGATCTTCTCAGGTATTTCCCAAACTTCTTAACGAAGAGGGACATGTCATCGTCAGAAAGTTGATCTGCTGATTTGCTTGTTCTTGGAGAGCATGGTTCAGAAGTTGTAGCAGCAAGAGCTTTCATCGGCTGGGAGGTTGATGGACCAGCTTCTGATCTTGTTTCCAGTTCGAACTCATATGCTTTGGGATTTGCAAACAGGTCATGAAGCTCCATTTTGTTCAGGTCCTTGGACTCTCGCATTGCCATAGTCTTTACATCCCATTCCTTTGGCAGTGCCCTCATCACTTTCAGCACCAGTTCACGGTTGCTGTATTCTTTGCCAAGACTATTTGTTCAGGTCCTTGGACTCTCGCATTGCCATAGTCTTTACATCCCATTCCTTTGGCAGTGCCCTCATCACTTTCAGCACCAGTTCACGGTTGCTGTATTCTTTGCCAAGACTATTTAGCTCGATCACCACAGCACTGAAACGCTCGTCAAACTCCGCCATTGTCTCTCCATCTTTCATTTTGATCGCCTCATACTTCTTCTGGGCCACAGTAAGTTTGTTTTCTTTAGTTTCTTCATTGCCCTCGCAGATCTGGACCAGCTTTTCCCAGATTTCTTTTGCTGTGGCACAGGTCTTGATTTTGCTGAACATGTTTTTGTCTTTGTCCAGCGTTTTGTATAGGATGTCCCTGGCCACATTGTCCAAGTTTGCTTTCTTCTTGTCATCATTGGTGTACTCATGTCTGGCTTTCTCAAGAAACTGAGCCTCGCCATTTGATAAGAAAACGCCAGATTGGGCTTCATTATCTTCAATCATCAGTAATGACATTCCACATTTCAGCATCCATAGCAGCAAGATGCGCCTGCATGCGAATCTTCCAGTCATCGTATTCATCTCTGGAGAACAGAGGAATCTTGTTTTGTGAGGTATACATATTAGTATGATGTAAAGCACAAAGTTAACTGTTCAATAACTGAGATGTGCCTGCTCTGATACCACTTGATGGTCCCAAAAATAGGATCACTAAGTAAACAGGAGTTTAGAAGGGGGGGTTGAATGAACTTCTTCGATTTTTCTATTTCAAAACTCTTTTAAAATGATTTGGATCTCAGTTTTATGCAAACTTCTCAGCCAACAATATTTGTGCGGAAAAAGGCCGATTGGTTTGTGAACAGTGAATAACGCGCAACAATAAATAAATGCTGTAAGTAAAAGATTGAGTCAGGAATTTGTTTCTGGAAGTTTGAACTTCAATGTCCTACGTCTCCCCTTCTTCCTCCTCGGAAGGTATCACTAGAAGACTTTGATGCAAGTAGGCCGTCTACAAACACCCGATCCCAAAGCTAGCATCTATGAGAACTCCTAGTACTTCACAACACTCCACGCAGACTTCACTGCTGGTTTACAAAACTTGATTGTTTTTCGAACTTCTTTACAAAGACAGTTCGTTACAGAATCAATCAAATACAACAATGAAAACACGTATTTGAGACTATAAAAATCTTCTGGTTTCAACAATGAAACTCGATTACAACAATGCAACCATAATATTGACTCGAAGGTATTTCAATGAAGATCAACTGTTAGGTTCTTCGAATCTTTGAGATTTTAAGAGATTTCAACAGAGTATAGCTCAAGAGAAAGTTTGACAGCGTGACCGCAATAGATAGATAGCAAAATGTCTTTTCTTCAACACTGCTGCTGATATATATAGGCTTCGATTGCAACGGTCACAAAAGTTCTCCAAAGGAAATGAATCCCGTTTGAATTGCTGCCAAAATTGTACACCGTAATTCCTGCTCCACTACAAGGTAAATTGCTCACTGAAAGAGCCAATTTGTCTTCTTTCTATATTTGTGCAAGCATGGAGAAACGGCCTCTGTACATTATACTATTTACCCAAAATAGTACCTAACTTGTCTCCTTAATTCCAGACAACTGTACGACCTTACGAATCTTTTCTTTTTGAGTAAAAGATCGTATTTGAATCATTTGAGCTTGCGCCTGAAATAACTTTGATAACCAGCACTAACTCCATCAACGTTGTCAAAGATACTTCGACTGGAATAACACTTGGAAGAATTCACCTGCTGAAATACATTTGTGTTTTTCCATCGACTGATTCCTTTAGCGTTAAAACGATGTCGTGTCAACTTATTCAAGTGACGCCGTTTTGTTATGTTTGTAAAGCACCTGCTGGTTAACATCATCTTCTGGTTGAAGTTCACTGTAGCCATCTGCTGAAATAATACTTCTGCTGATTTGTCTAAGCCAATCAGTACGCTGTCGTTTCGCATTCTCCAACGAAATATACTAAGCAACTGCTGATCTCTTCAAGAATGTATCTACTGATTATCTCTTCAAGAAAGTATCTGCTGATAAGTAACTGTGCATCCCAACGACGTCGTTCCAACTTACTTAAACGCTGTCGTTTAGTACTCCTTAGCAAAAACACGCTAACACTTATGTTCCTGTGTTCGAAACTAAAGCACCTGCTGATTGCTTGCAAGGATTGTATCTGCTGAATATCTTAAACAGTTCATCTGCTGATCGCATACCATCTGCTGATCTCTCTCGAATACCCCAACTGCTGAAATACCACTTGTTGATAGATAAATATTCTCCTGTAGAATGCGACAACTGATTGTCCAATATCATCTTGTCTTATTTTGTTATCACCAAAACTAATAAATATTGTCCTAACAGTTGGGTACATACCTCCTGAGCGTAGAGATGTGGAAAACGTTATGCGCAGATGCAAGACTCGGTGGTAAGGCGACACGGTAGGCTAAGGTCCCCACTTTGTCGAGGATCTCAAAAGGTCCTATATAACGGGGTGCTAGCTTACCCTTCTTCCCAAATCTCATAACACCACTTCATTGGAGAGACCTTCACGAAAACATGATCTCCCGCTGCAAACTCTAGGTCTCTCCTCCTCAAGTCGGCATAGCTCTTCTGTCGATTATGGGAAGTCTTCATTGTCTCCCTGATCCTCATAACTATCTCCGTTGTCTGTTGGACTATCTCAGGCCCTAACTCCGCTCGCTCGCCTACCTCATCCCAATGGAGGGGTGATCTGCATCTCCTCCCGTAGAGTGCCTCATAAGGTGCCATACCGATTGAAGCCTTGAAGCTGTTGTTGTAGGTGAAATATACTAGAGGTAGTTTGCTTTCCCAACTTCCCTTAAAATCGATGGCACAAGCACACAACAAATCCTCCAGCGTCTGATTCACCCTCTCTGTCTGCCCATCGGTCTGGGGGTGAAACGCCATGCTGAACTGTAACTTCTTCCCTATAGAAGCATGAAGACTCCTCCAAAACGCTGATGTGAACCTAGCATCTCTGTCTACAATAGAGACTTGGATCCCATGCAGTTTGACAATCTCTCGGATATACAATTCACCGTACTGCGCCAAAGAGAATGTGGTCCTCATCGGTAGGAAATGCGCTGATTTTGTGAGTCGGTTCATAATCATGCAAATAGAGTTTGATCCTTTTACAGTCCTTGGCAACCCCACAATAAAATCCATCGAGATGTTTTCCCAATTCCCCTCAGGGATAGGCAGTGGCTTCAACAACCCGGCTGGTCTCTGATGCTCAGGCTTGACCTGTTGACAAGTCAAACATTCTGACACAAAGATATTTATGTTGCGCTTCATGCCTGGCCACCAATACAACTGTTGCAGGTCCTTGTACATTTTTGTGCTCCCAGGATGGACAGAATAAGGTGTTGTGTGAGCCTCTGACATGATCAACTCTCTTAGTGAATCGCCTGATGGAACCCAAAACCGACCTCTGTACTTCATGATCCCATCGCCCACAGTGTATAACTTGATGCCTGATAGGATCAATGGAATCGAAAATAGAGTTTAAAATAGCCCAGGAGTTCAGAAGGGGGGGTTGAATGAAGTCCTTTGATTTTATTTTTCGACACCTTTAAAACTATTTTTACAAGCCTTCGCTTAACTCAGATCTGAGTGACCAGATCTGAGGCTCTCAGTCCATGTCCGTTTTCTTGGTTAACAAATAATGTGCGAAAAGAAACCGATTAAATAGTGAACATTTAAAATATATACGATGAAGATAAATAAAAGATAGAGTCGAGAGTTTGTTTGTGGAAGTTCAGATCTCAAATCCTACGTCTCCCCTTCTTCCTTTTCAGGAAGGTTCCACTAGAATATTTGATGAGTACAGCCTCTGTAAACACCCGATCACTAGAGCCTCGCTCCAGTGAACTCCTAACAACTACAACACACTGCAGATTTCACTGCTGAATACAGACAACGTAAGTTTTCGAACTTCTTCAAGAAGCACGTTCGTTACATACTCTGAACTGATTTTACAATGAATACGATACAATAGAGTTCTGTAAATCTTCTGGTTTCTTTTACAGTGAAACTCGTTTACAAATGTAAACCAGAAGTGAATCTCGAATATTATATCTGATGAGAACTGAATGAAAATGTTCTTCGAGATTTTGAATACTGGGATATCGAAATTGATAGAGAACTTTGTGAAAATCCTAGAGTGCGAGAGAATAACCAGAGTGTAAATTGACCGAGAGCTTCTCTGTTTAAATCTTCAGCTATTTATAACACCCATCCTCAACGGTCAATAAATGAGCCAGTAGACACAAGCCTCGTTTGCATATCTTCATTGTATCAATGCATTAAATGCTCCATTAATGCTATGCAAAGGTTTGTCTATGGTTGTCAGAGATTTATTGACTTATATACCAAAGTAGGTAAACATCGTATCCATCAAGTCTGCGTACTGTGCAACTATACTCAAATTAGCTTTGAACTTGTGTCCCTTTCATCCACTTTGTCTAACAGGCTTTATAAGATAAAATCTCGATCGTTGAATCATCTGGAATGCATAGCTGTCAAACCTTAATCTGAGATATGAAATTTTTTTCGGCTTTGAACTCAAATATGATTCAAAATGTTTCACATGTATAAGCTTTACGATCATTCTCCTTTATAAATATATAAAGGGAGATAAACCAGTTTTCGATTCCTTTTTGATTCCCACAAAAAGGGAGAGAATTGTTAGATTATTCATCTGTTTTTGAGGTTTTGTGTAAATAAAAAAGGGAGAGATTGATGGATCTGTGTTTTGAATTACACAAAACATGTTACTGTGTTTCTAACAATTCTACGAAGTGTGCAGATGTCAACAGAAGAAATCTGATTTGGAGTGAATAGTAGAATTCTGGAAGTGTGCAGAAGACGTTGACAGGAAGTGAAGATATCAGATGTTGATGTGGGGAGAAATCTGGTATCAGATGTTATAGAGAAGTTTGATAAAAGGAACGGATCTGATAACGTGAAGAGCCGAGAAGCTGGACGTGAAGTGAACAGTAGGAATCTGATCAATAAAGAGAGAAGTCGTGAACGCGAAAGAGAAGGAAGGAGTCTGAACAGAAGAATCGAGAAGACCTATCAGATATGCTTACGTGGACAGAGATGATTACGTGGAATCCAGCGTGGACAGAGATGCTTATGTGGAATCCAGCGTGGTCAGACTTGCTTAAGTGGAGTCCAGCTGTACTCATTGGTTCAGTAGTGAAGTCTGATGAGAAGAGAAAAGAAGAAGACATATCAGATATCTACCGTAGAAGACGTATCAGATGTCTACTGTAGACATCTATTGGAGTTAGACGCAATAACAGGAGAAGAAATCTGGACGTGTCGAGGAGAAGAAATCTGGACGAGAAGAGACAGAGATCTGATAAGAAGAACGACGAAGAAGTCTGGTTCAGACGTAGATAAGAGAAGTCCGATCAAGAGTGAAGACGAGAAAAGGATAAGATATCTGATGTGAGGAGTCTGCGAGAAGTGAAGTCTGAATGTGAAGTGAAAAGTAGAAGAAATCTGATCGAGTAAAGAGAAAGAGAAATCTTTGAAGTCTAGATCGTTAAAGAAGGAGAAGTCTGATCAATATGAAGTAAGGAGAAATCTTGACGTGACGAATAAGTGAGGAGAAGTCTGGTACGCGAAACAGGAGATGTAAATCAGCTGTTAGCAGAAGATGAAGAAAACGAAGATTGATCAGATGTCTACTGTAGAAGATGATTTCAGACGTCGTACAACTATCATATGACAATCAAATACGAGGAGAAGCTGAGTTCAGATTTTGCACGCATTCAGACGTAAGGATCATATGAGAACCAGATGTTGAGTCAGACGCAAAGAATATTTAGACGAAAAGAATAATCAGACCCAAAGAGTAATCTGAATCAGATGAGGAGCAGATGATTCAGATGACGAACAGACGTTGATCAGCTGTTGACAGTTTATGTGAAGAGCAGAAGCAAAGATCGAAGATGCGACCAGAAGCTGAATAAAAAGCGAAGCAGTTGATCAACCGTTGGAACAACGAACAGAAAATCAGCTGATGAACAATGTTGTGAACAAAGAAGACAACAGCTGATGAACATTATTGTGGACAAATACGATGAATAAGCAACGGCTGATATCAGCTGTTGATGTGAAGAAAACCAACAGCTGAGTGAACAGCTGTTGAGCGAAGTGTTGTGACGTAGAAAAGACAACAGCTGAGTGAACAGCTGTTGAACAATTTGTTGGAGTACATTCAGCTGTTGGGACGCAATCAACCGATTAAAAGAAAGAATCAATGGCTGAAATTGTGTCGTAAAATTGCCTTAATTTAAGGAGACAAGATTAGTACTATTTTGGGAAATAGTACAATATACAGAGAATGATTCACGGTGGTTACACATATTTGGGAAGATGACGATTTAGCCGTAACAATCGCAGAAGGGATTTGAATCTATCTAACGGCTATATATTTGGGGAAGCTTTAAATATACAGGAGCATCTTGAAGAGAAAGGATTGATCGAAACACACACTTGCAGACACAAAAACAGAGGGAAGAAAAATAGAAGAACGAAGCAGTCGACCACCATTAGAGAGGAGCTTACAACGAGCGTCGACTGTTGAGTTCTAATCAGCTCTTTAGGAGCATTTCCCAGTTGTGTGAGATATTATTATTATTACGAGAGTTATTCTTACACTTTATATCTCACACACAGAGATTCATTCACATTCTTGAGAGTTGAGCAAAATTGTATAGTGAATGAATCTCAAACCCAAAAATCAGATCCCGTCCAAGCACGAAGACGTTAAACTCTGTGTCTGTAGCCTTTCTCACAGAGGCGTAAAACAAGTGATTCAGTGGAGTTCTAGGAGTTCAAATTTGGGCAGTGGGTAAGCCCAAATTTGATTGTGCCTGTAGATCAATTCTTCTAGTGGAACCTTTCGAGGCGGAAGAAGGGGAGACGTAGGATATTTATATCCGAACTTCCATAAACAAACAATGAGTACTCTCTTTATGATTTACAGTTGCGCTTACGCATTTTATTAGCATTCGCATAACACATCTGTTGGCACACACACATGCACAAATCTGTTTGGAACAAACAGATGTCACGCATACGTATTTATCTTTAGCACACACGCATACACAGCTATCACACACGCACAGTTAAACAGATTTCTAACAGAAATATGTTTGCATCATTTTAAATTATTAGGATTCATTTCTGGAGTTTTCCGCATGTTTTTATTACATACCAGATTTGTCTCCGGAGCTCTGTTTTATGTTCAAGAACCCGAGGTATTGCACCACTTTTTAGCAGCGCAAAATTTTTTTCAGTAGCAGCGCTCTTTGTTTTATTTATATTATGGATCAGATCTCACGCCCTCCCTTATGTTATGCTGTTTATTGTATTGCATCTCGAGATCTGATCCTTCGATCCTAACAAGTGATATCAGAGCATGTTGTTCTTGAACGAGCACTGATTTTAAAATGCATGTGCTATTTGTTTTAAAAAGTTTTAAAAGTTTTTGAAGAGCTTAGTTTATGAAGATAGGGAGAGGAATGATTTTTGAACTTCGGTTGATCTTTTGTCGAGCTGACATCGAATGCGCGAGTTCCGTGTGGATGCCAAGATCCTATTTTGGTTGGGATGTTTTCAGCACATGTGACAAAATAGGAGAAATGAAAGAGATCTGATGGTTCGATTATTGTTTTTATCCAAGTCTGAATAATTTAAGCAAATTCAGTAGCACATGTTCTTATTTGAAACAAAGTTTATTTAAGTGCTCTGAAGTGTTTTCAACTTTCTGTTTATGCGGAATTCGTATCTATGCTACAAATGTTTTTAAGGTTTTGAAATGTTTTTGAGCTGAATGTATAAAGATAGGGAGAGTAATGATCTTCGAATTACAGAGTATTTTTTGAAAGAAAATGCGGTTTATAAGATAAAATCTCGATCGTTGAATCATCTGGAATGCATAGCTGTCAAACCTTAATCTGAGATATGAAATTTTTTTCGGCTTTGAACTCAAATATGATTCAAAATGTTTCACATGTATAAGCTTTACGATCATTCTCCTTTATAAATATATAAAGGGAGATAAACCAGTTTTCGATTCCTTTTTGATTCCCACAAAAAGGGAGAGAATTGTTAGATTATGCATCTGTTATTTGAGGTTTTGTGTAAATAAAAAAGGGAGAGATTGATGGATCTGTGTTTTGAATTACACAAAACCTGTTACTGTGTTTCTAACAATTCTACGAAGTGTGCAGATGTCAACAGGAGAAATCTGATTTGGAATGAATAGTAGAATTCTGGAAGTGTGCAGAAGACGTTGACAGGAAGTGAAGATATCAGATGTTGACGTGGGGAGAAATCTGGTATCAGATGTTATAGAGAAGTTTGATAAAAGGAACGGATCTGATAACGTGAAGAGCAGAGAAGCTGGACGTGAAGTGAACAGTTGGAATCTGATCAATAAAGAGAGAAGTCGTGAACGCGAAAGAGAAGGAAGGAGTCTGAACAGAAGAATCGAGAAGACCTATCAGATATGCTTACGTGGACAGAGATGATTACGTGGAATCCAGCGTGGACAGAGATGCTTACGTGGAATCCAACATGGTCAAACTTGCTTACGTGGAGTCCAGCTGTACTCATTGGTTCAGTAGTGAAGTCTGACGAGAAGAGAAAAGAAGAAGACATATCAGATGTCTACTGTAGAAGATGTATCAGATGTCTACTGTAGACATCTATTGGAGTTAGACGCAATAACAGGAGAAGAAATCTGGACGTGTCGAGGAGAAGAAATCTGTACGAGAAGATACAGAGATCTGATAAGAAGAACGAAGAAGAAGTCTGGTTCAGACGTAGATAAGAGAAGTCCGATCAAGAGTGAAGACGAGAAAAGGATAAGAGATCTGATGTGAGGAGTCTGCGAGAAGTGAAGTCTGAATGTGAAGTGAAAAGTAGAAGAAGTATGATCGAGTAAAGAGAAAGAGAAATCTTTGAAGTCTGGATCGCTAAAGAAGGAGAAGTCTGATCAATATGAAGTAAGGAGAAATCTGGACGTGACGAAGAAGTGAGGAGAATTCCGGGGAGATGTAAATCAGCTGTTAGCAGAAGATTAAGAAAACGAAGATTGATCAGATGTCTACTGTAGAAGATGATTTCAGACGTCGTACAGCTATCATATGACGATCAAATACAAGGAGAAGCTGAGTTCAGATGTTGCACGCATTCAGACGTAAGGATCATATGAGAACCAGATGTTGAGTCAGACGCAAAGAATAGTCAGACGAAAAGAATAATCAGACGCAAAGAGTAATCTGAATCAGATGAGGAGTAGATGATTCAGATGACGAACAGACGTTGATCAGCTGTTGACGGTTTATGTGAAGAGCATAAGCAAAGATCTAAGATGCGACCATAAGATAAATAAGAAGCGAAGCAGTTGATCAGCCGTTGGAACAACGAACAGCAAATCAGCTGATGAACAATGTTGTGAACAAAGAAGACAACAGCTGATGAACAGTATTGTGGACAAATACGATGAATAGAAGCGACGGCTGATATCAGCTGTTGATGTGAAGAAAACCAATAGCTGAGTGAACAGCTGTTGAGCGAAGTGTTGTGACGAAGAAAAGACAACAGCTGAGCGAATAGCTGTTGAACAATTTGTTGGAGTACATTCAGCTGTTGGGACGCAATCAACCGATTAAAAGGAAAAGAATCAATGGCTGAAATTGAGTCATACAATTGCCTTAATTTAAGGAGACAATATCAGTACTATTTTTGGAAATAGTACAATATACAGAGAATGATTCACCGTGGTTACACATATTTGGGAAGACGACGATTTAGCCGTAACAAGCGCAGAAGGGATTTGAATCTATCTAATGGCTATATCATTGGGGACGATTTACATATATAGGAGCATCTTGAAGAGAAAGGATTGATCGAAACACACACTTGCAGACACAAAAACAGAGGGAATAATAATAGAAGAACGAAGCAGTCGACCACCATTAGAGAGGAGCTTACAACGAGCGTCGACTGCTGAGTTCTAATCAGCTCTTTAGGAGCATTTCCCAGTTGTGTGAGATATTATTATTATTACGAGAGTTGTCTTTACACTGTATATCTCACTCACAGAGATTCATTCACATTCTTGAGAGTTGAGCAAAATTGTATAGTGAATGAATCTCAAACCCAAAAATCAGATCCCATCCAAGCACGAAGACGTTAAACTCTGTGTCTGTAGAGGAGCTTACAACGAGCGTCGACTGCTGAGTTCTAATCAGCTCTTTAGGAGCATTTCCCAGTTGTGTGAGATATTATTATTATTACGAGAGTTGTTCTTACACTGTATATCTCACTCACAGAGATTCATTCACATTCTTGAGAGTTGAGTAAAATTGTATAGTGAATGAATCTCAAACCCAAAAATCAGATCCCATCCAAGCACGAAGACGTTAAACTCTGTGTCTG
>KV006886.1:268108-281500 GCA_001598015.1 Dorcoceras hygrometricum
AAGTTCACAGCTGGTTTGGTTTATCATTTAGACGGCAGCTGGATTAGCAATGGAGACGTCCAAAGTTGAGTCAGTTGTTCGTAATCAGGCGGAGGCCAAATTTGACCAGCAGCTGTGGTAATCGCTAAGGAAAAGATGAACCAGCTGGAGAGAAAAATTTAGACGGCAGCTGGATTAGCAATGGAGACGTCAAAGTTTGAGTCAGTTTGTTCGTAATCAGGCGGAGGCCAAATTTGACCAGCAGCTGTGGTAATCGCTAAGGAAAAGATGAACCAGCTGGAGAGAAAAAGCTGGACCAGCTGATGCGCAAAGAAGTGAACAGTAGAAGTCTGACAGATGCAAGTTCGAGAAGATAAGAGGCAAAGTGAAGTCTGGAGCGATACAAACCAGCTGAAGCACTAAGCGAAGATGATGTCTGCAGAATTAGTAGATGGATCAGCTTTGATGATGTCAGCAGTGATGTCATCACAATCAGCAGTGAGCTACAGTACCACCAGTCGATGGTACTTGAAGATAGCGATAGAAAAATGATGTCGTTTGGATAAATGGATACGACAGCGTTTTGCCTTCACGCTAAGGTTCAGTCGATGGATGTTGCGATGGTAATAACCAGCATGTACATCTCTTAAGGGAAACCAGCAGGTAGCTACAGTAGTTTGTTCATCCAGACGAGAGCTACAGTGTTATTTAACCAGTCGAGGATGTACAGCAAACGATGTCGTTTGGATAAGTGTAGGGAGAGCGTTTGAATTAACCAGTCGTTGGGTAATCCAGACGCAAGCTACAGTCAATCCAGACGAGAGCTACAGTTCAACCAGTCGATGGTACTTGAAGTTAGCGATAGCAAAACGATTTCGTTTGGATAAATGGATACGATAGCGTTTTGCCTTCGCGCTAAGATTCAGAAGAAGGTTTTTGCGTTGATGATAACCAGTAGGTACATCTCTTAAGAGAAACCAGCAGGTAGCTACAGTGGATTACAGAACCAGACGCAAGATATAGACCCAGACGAGAGCTACAGTAGTTTGTTCATCCAGACGAGAGCTACAGTGTTATTTAACCAGTCGAGGATGTACAGCAAACGATGTCGTTTGGATAAGTGTAGGGAGAGCGTTTGAATTAACCAGTCGTTGGGTAATCCAGACGCAAGCTACAGTCAATCCAGACGAGAGCTACAGTTCAACCAGTCGATGGTACTTGAAGTTAGCGATAGCAAAACGATTTCGTTTGGATAAATGGATACGATAGCGTTTTGCCTTCGCGCTAAGATTCAGAAGAAGGTTTTTGCGTTGATGATAACCAGTAGGTACATCTCTTAAGAGAAACCAGCAGGTAGCTACAGTGGATTACAGAACCAGACGCAAGATATAGACCCAGACGAGAGCTACAGTAGTTTGTTCATCCAGACGAGAGCTACAATACAACCAGTCGTTGGGTAATCCAGTCGCAAGCTACAGTGTATCCAGTCGTAGGCTACAGTGTTTTGCATATCCAGTCGATAGGAAATCCAGACGCAGGAAAAGCAGACGTAGTGAAGAGTTGCAATCCAGACGCAAAGAAACAGAGGAAATTACCAGACGCAGTAGTTGAAGATACAACCAGTAGCAAAGCAGTTGACGAATTATATTATGAAGATTCACTAAAGCTGGATGTCAACTGCTGAGCTTATTTCAAATGTTGAAGACGACAAAAAGCCTGCAAAAGAAAGGACACAAGGACAACTCACTGTCGGTACTTCAAGGAACATCTTTCAACGGGAATAACTTGTGTCCAACGGATTGAATTTGAACAGAGGCTATTTAAGGGAGAAGATTTGAAGAATGAACGTGATTTTTTGAGTGATGAAGAGAGGAGTCAAAATCAGAGGGAAGAAAAACAGAAAGATGAAGCAGTCGACCATCATTTCGAGAGAAGCTTATTGCAGTGTCGACTTCTGAGTCCTAATCAGCTTTTGTAGAGCATTTCTCTAGTGTGTGAGATTTAATGTTTACGAGAGTTGTGCCAACACTGTATATCTCACACACACAGAGATTCATTCACATTCATTGTATAGTGAATGAATCTCAAACCCAATGCAAATCAGATCCCGTCCAAGCACGACGACGTTAAACTCTGTGTTTGTAGCCTTTCTCACAGAGGCGTTAAACAAGTGATTGAGTGAACAGCCGAGGGCTGGTAGAGTCTAGGAGTTCTCGCAGCTGCTGGTTGCGGGATCGGGTCTGTACACGATGTATAGATCAAATCTTCTAGTGGAACCTTCCGAAGAGGAAGAAGGAGAGACGTAGGACATTGAAGTCCGAACTTCCATAAACAAACAGTTGTCCATTTATTTAAGCTTTCCGTATATTCAATTTTTATTAGCACTCACGCATACACAATTATCACACATGCACAGTCAAACAGATTTTTAACAGAAATCTGTTTGCATTGTTTTAAAATATAAGGATTCAGTTCTGGTATTTTCCGCATGTTTTATTACATACCAGATCTGTCTCCGGTGCTCTGTTTTTATTGTTCAAGAACCCGAGGTATTGCACCTCAGAATAGCAGCGCAAAGTTTTAAATTTTTGACAGTAGCGCTTGCTAACATTAAATTTCCTGATTTTCGGACCTAACAGGATGAGATTCTGGGATTCCCTCCAAGACGTGAGATCGACTTCAGCATTGTATTGGTGCCCGGTACCGCCCCGATTTCTAGAGCTCCGTACCGGTTGGCGCCAGCAAAGTTGAAAGAGCTGAAGGATCAGTTGAGAGATCTCTTGGAGAAGGGCTTCATCAGACCGAGTATGTCGCCTTGGGGAGCTCCGATTCTTTTTGTGAAGAAGAAGGATGGATCTATGAGGATTTGTGTGGATTTCCGACAGTTGGATAAAGCGACGGAGAAGAACAAGTATCCTTTGCCGAGGATTGATGACTTGTTCGATCAGTTGCAAGGATCAGTCGTATACTCAAAGATTGATTTGCGCTCTGGTTATCACCAGTTGCGGATTAGGGACGCTGACGTGGCTAAGACAACTTTCCGGACTCTATTTGGGCATTATGAGTCTCTGCTCATGCCATTTGGGTTGACAAATGCCCCAGCTGTTTTCATGGATTTGATGAATTGTGTCTTTAGTGAGTACATCGATCGGTTCGTTATCATCTTCATAGATGACATTCTAGTGTATTCGAGGAGCTTGTGAGAGCATAAGCAGCATCTGAGATTGGTGTTGCAGAGATTGAGAGACTCGCAATTGTACGCCAAGTTCAGCAAGTGTGAATTTTGGCTTGATTGGATTATCTTTTTGGGTCATGTGATTTCAGCTCAAGGGATTTCGGTGGATCCGAGTAAGGTCGAAGCAGTTCTTAACTGGGAGAGACCTAGGAACGTTTCCGAGATCCGTAGCTTCTTGGGATTGGCTGGCTATTACAGGCGTTTTATCAAGAAGTTCTCTTCGATAGGCAGACCTTTGACTCAGTTGACTCAGAAGGATAAGAAGTTTGTTTGGATTGGCGAGTGCGAGTTCAGTTTTCAGACGTTGAAGGAGAAGTTGATTACTGCTCCTGTTTTGGCTCTACCGTCTGGATCCAGAGGATTTGTTGTGTGCTCCGATGCTTCTTTCAATGGTTTAGGATGTGTGCTAATGCATAACGGGTACGTGATTGCTTATGCGTCTCGACATTTGAAGCGTCACGAGACGAGGTACCCTATTCATGATTTAGAGTTGGCTGCGATTGTGTTTGCCTTGAATATTTGGAGACATTATCTGTATGGGGAAGAATTTGTGGTGTACACCGACCACAAGAGCCTGAAATGTATCTTCACGCAGTCTGATCTGAATATGAGGCAACGACGATGGATAGAATTGCTCAAGGACTTTAACTATGAGATTCTGTATCAGCCTGGACGGATGAACTGATTTAGAGTTGGCTGCGATTGTGTTTGCCTTGAATATTTGGAGACATTATCTGTATGGGGAAGAATTTGTGGTGTACACCGACCACAAGAGCCTGAAATGTATCTTCACGCAGTCTGATCTGAATATGAGGCAACGACGATGGATAGAATTGCTCAAGGACTTTAACTATGAGATTCTGTATCAGCCTGGACGGATGAACTCAGTAGCAGATGCTTTGAGTAGGAAGACCCAGCCTGTGATTCTTCGTCTTTGAGTGTCTCTAAAGTCTACGAGCAGTTGAGTACTTCTGGTTGGTGTTTCCAGTCGGGTGATCAGTACTTTATGGTTTCTTCGATTCATGTAGAACCGCGGATTGTGAGTGACATCAGGGAAGCGCAGAGGACTGATCCTTATGTTCATGAGTTGAAGATTAATGCCCGAAGTGGTCAGTCTGATGATTTCTCTGTTTCGTCTGATGGGTGTCTGAGATTTCGAGGAATATTAGTGGTTCCGTACTTGATCGATTTGAAAGAGACCATTATGAATGAAGTGCATTGTAGTCAGTACAGTGTGCATCCGGGCGAGAGAAAGATGTACCATGCCTTGACATCTCACTACTGGTGTGAAGGCATGAAGAGCGACATCTCTGGTTTTGTTGCTAGATGTTTAAATTTCCAGCAGGTCAAGGCTGAGAGAATGAGACCTTGTGGATTGCTACAGAGTTTGGAGGTGCCCCAATGGAATTGGGAGCACATCGCCATGGATTTGTGACCCACTTACCTCGGTCTATTAGGGGATGTGATGCGATTTGGGTGGTGATTGATAGACTTTAGAAGTCAGCCCATTTCATTCCCTATGACGTGAGGTGTTCGATGAAGAAAATGGCGAAGCTGTATATCGACCATGTGGTTAGATTGCATGGAGTTCCTGTTTCGATAGTGTCTGACAGAGATCCAAGATTCACTTCCTGATTTTGGAAGAGTCTGCAAGCAGCGATGGGTTCGAGTTTGGCTATGAGTACATCCTATCTCCCACAGACAGATGGTCAGTCTGAGCGGACCATTCAGACTTTAGAGGATATGCTGCGTGCAGTGGTGATGGATTTCAGCGGTGTCTGGCAGGATTCATTGTCCTTGGTTGAGTTTTCGTATAACAACAGCTACCAGGTGACTGTCGGGATGGCTCCATTTGAAGCGTTGTATGGTCGTAAGTGCAGATCTCCGATCTGTTGGGAAGAAGTTGGTGAGAAACAGCTTTTCTACCCCTGAATTTGTGCAGCATATGAAAGATCAGATTGATTTGATTCGAAGTATAATGAAGGCTGCACAAGACAGATATGCAGGCTATGCTAACAGAAGACGCAGACCTTTGGGAATTTGAGGTTGGCGATCGGGTATTCCTCAAATTTTCTCCTTTCAAGAGCGCGATGAGATTCAGATTTAAAGGCAAATTAGCTCCTAGATTCGTTGGTCGCTTTGAGTGGACAGTTGGCTTACAGATTGAGGCTACCCGATGAGTTAACAACGATGCATGACGTTTTTCATGTGTCAATGTTGAGAAAATATGAGCCAGATCCATCCCATGTTTTGAGAACCGACGAAGTTGAGCTGGATTTTGCCTTGAGTTATGTCGAATATCCAGTGCAGATCCTGGATATGAAGGAGAAGAAACTGAGGAACAAGGTAGTTCCGTTGGTGATGGTCCAATGGAGCAAGCATGGCAGAGAAGAAGCAACTTGGGAACCGGAAGAGAAGATGCAGCGTGAGTGGCAGCATCTGTTTCAGTAGATTGTTGTATTAGATTTTGGTTTCTGGGGGTGTTTTTCCTAGTTGCTGGTTGTTATTTGTCCAGTTATCTTGAACTCTTGGACTTGTATCAGATGAATTTATGCTTTGTATTCGATTGTTGTGATGAATTGATTGAATTTTTCCCTGAGTTTACCTTTTATTTCGAGGACGAAATCTCTTAAGGTGGGGAGAATGTGAGGATTGAGAAATTCGAATCGTGATTAGTCAGTTTTTGTAGGATTAGTCATGGGATTTTGAGTTGTCGAATTTCTCTAAGTGTTAGAAATCAGACGCAGCCTAGTATGAGAAGCAGACGTAGCGAATTTTGGCGAAGCCTGTCAGCAGCAAGCTCCTGTAGCGAAAGTCAACGTGGGTCAATAGTACTGTAGCTCGCATCTGGTGAATTTTGGAAATCAGTAGAGATGACGTGAGCGTGACGTCTTGTGTTACGTCTGGCAGTAGTTGCGCTTGTGATGGTTGCTGCTGGCAGCAGGCGCGAAATTGCGAGAGAGATCGAGGAAGCGACACGTTTTTGGTTTGAAGAACCAGTCGCTGATGAGAAGCAACATCGTTTGATTAAGTGGAAACGCTGCATTTTGAGTATTGCGTCTGGTACCAGTAGCGAGGGATCTGTTGCATTGATTAAATCCAGTCGCGAGGTATCTGTTGACAGATAGGATGACGTAGGCCATGCGATGCCGTTTTGTTGGTTACTCTTGCGTCTGGGTTGTTTTTAAGAGATATCTGTTGTCAGCTGGTGGAACGCTGCGGTGTCGTTTTGTTTAGTAGGAACGGTGTCGTTTTGGATGTTCCTTGAGAATGCAACGACTGGTTGTTGCATCTGGTTTTGTTATGGGAAACGACTGGTTTCTGTTGACGGATATCTACTGTTCCCGTCGTCTGGTTATTTTGTGAACAGCAGCTGTTGGAATTAAGGGTTATATATAGAAGTGTTGATCGACACTAATTATTCTGAACCCGATATTTCTTATCTTTATCTTCAACCCTCGTTAGCTACTGGTCACCGTGACTTAATTCCCGCCGATTGTCACCGATATCCGCCGATGATTTGAGCGATTTTGGTGGCGCTGGAATCCCTGTGACTTGCTCTTTCGATATTTACCCATTTGAAGCTGTGGAACGACCTTGGAGAAGATCACGAAGCTTCTGATTTCTTCATATAGTGGAACCCGATAGTTATTCCACTAGTTCCAGCTGTTGGGTAAGAATTTCCTACCGTTCTAAGCTTAGTATTAGCTGCTAGTGCTTTGTTTAGAAGTAGAACCGGAGTTAGGTTCTTGACCGTAGGAATTGCTACTGAGAAGTTCCGATTCGAACTAGACGTGAGTTGATTGTTGAGTTTCCTTAACATATTTGAGGTTCTGGACAGCTTCTGCCGTGGTTGAGGATATCAGGTGAAAGTTGGTTTGCACTGTTGGTATTGCTGTGCCTTTGAAAATCTGTTGAGGTAGAATTCACAACTAACTTCCATGCTTAACCTCGTCTAGATTTGTCGAAAGAGCGTGTACATTGCTGTATTTCGGTTATGAAATCTGTTGGAAGGCTGTTATGTGAATTACGTGAAACTAAGTTGATGAATTGATTGATTTCTTGAGTTATATATTCTGTTTTCACGTATTAATATTGTATGCATTGAGAATTGATTATTGAATGGCATTCATGCATACATCTTGAGCCAGATTTGATTTATTGATGACCTGAGATAGAGCCACGTTGTGACCGGTCGACAGATGTGTCGTGCCAGAAAGGTCAAACGCTATCATCGGAGTGGTGGATCGACTGTTTGGTTGTGTCAGAATACCACCGAGCTATGATGGGTTAATTTGAGTGGCCAGACCAGAATATCACGGACCGATGATTTCCCCCGGTCGATGCACCGATTGAGGTTAGAGGCTTGCCTGAGTTGATTTTCCAGATTGATCACTGGCCTAGATGACCGATTCCTTTCACATCTCATGCATTTCATAACTTGATTTATAGCATGTTGCATGATTAGCTGTTTTTAGATGGCTCTTCGTACTGAGGCTTGACCTCGTATTTGTTTCCTGCTTTTGTGTTGTTTGGGTCTGCGTTACCCATTTGCAGGAACTTCAGGTAACCAAGCTGGGTAGAGTGGAGGTTCAGCTGGTCGATCCCCGTTTCCTTGAGTCCTAGTTTATTTATTATGTATTAAACCAGGGGATATTGGGAAAGCGGTGGTGGATCCGGATCCCGTCTCCCGACGGCGCAGCATAAGTTTAAAATTTGGTGTCGGGAAACGTTCAATACAATAAAATCATGCTATAAACCATTCATAGGATGATTAGTAGATTACCTTGCTGGCGACTTGCGCCTGGCTCCAACCGGAATTACAAGAAGATCGGCTCTTCACGGTAGGCGGCTGTAGATTCGTCAATCAGGTCCACGACCAGAAGGGAAACTCCTTCGTCAGCCTGCACTAGAAGGCCTGACGAGATCAGCACGGACGGAAACTCCTCCTCACGATGGCCGGAACAAGTCCGGCGAGGGAAGGCGGCGACGGCGGCGCGTGGCGAGCACGGCGGCGGCGTGAGGCTTGGAGAGGAGGGAGGCGGCCGAGAGGTAATCTTTGGAGGCTAGGGTTTTAGTATAGTTGTAATCTATTCCTTAAGCCCTAATCACATTAGTGTATATATTAAATATACTTGGGCTTGAACCGGCCCATTGGACTTGGGTCAGGCCCAAGTCCCTATATGAACATTTGGTTCGTTTAATTTATTACGGTTTCATCATAACTCCGATCGACGATCAGATCGGACCGATCGACTCAGTTTCCAAAACTGAAAATTATGATGCAAAAAACGATTTTTCAGATCACCTAGTCCAAATGACAGTTTTGCCCCTCAACAGTGGGAAATCACGATTTGACCCCTGTTGACTTTCAGGAAGTCGCACTCCATAAAATCCTCCTCAAGTTCTCAACACATTGAGCTCAGTTTCCGTGCGGGAATCATGAATCCAGTACTTGTGTGACCCTCAATGGTTCAGGGATACAGCTAGCCGTGGGCCCACAACCATTGCGGCTCCGAAATCACAATTTTGGACTTGCCCAACGGATCATGGTAAAGCGTCTAGCAACATCGCCCCATGATCCCCTAGGTATCACTGATAGTGCCTGCAAGAACCAGTTGGTCGTGGTTAGCGTACAGTACGGTCCTTTCAATCCATATATCCCGATCAGATCAACGACCATTGGTAAATCGAGAGTCGCTAAAGATCCGATAGCTATGCATACATCTTGGAGATCGAATAGTGACATCGCGAGTGTAACTAGGTAAACCCATTTACCTAATACACTTCTAGTACTCTGGCCAGAGATTTATACACTATTATCCCCTCAGATAGCATAGGATATCCACGCATGTAAGCGAGCGGTGAATCCTCGACAACGAAGCATCGACTCCTACATGCATCGGATCTCACCCAATCCAGCCGCCTAATGACCCCAAGTGAGTCGGCAAACGAGTCAAAGTGAGACGCCTATCATGTAGAGTCTCAATGAAGTTTCGAGTCGTGAGGACTAATCAGTACAACCAAGACCTCGGACTTATCCACTCGACAAATGGTAACCACTTGGAAAATCCGAACGAGGGTAGTTCGATAGATCACCAGGTCACTATCTATCTGCATGCTCAGAACATCACAATGTTCCCTACCAATGAAACATGGTACTTCGCATCGCAGATACTAGTCTCAAGCTCGGGCGGCCTTATCCTCATTTGACGGCCCAATCGACTAGGAACGTGTTCAGAATACACAGTTACTATTAGATGTGTTTCATGATAGCCGTCATACCCACTATCACATCTAACATATACTATAGTGCAATCTAGGTCTTTACTCAACGCAATTGTTAATCATTATACAACACAATGAAAGTAAAGAATGCCATAAACAAATGCGAATATCATATATAAAGACTGTCATATACAAGAGTCAATAAACCCACACGCCACAGGTTGGCTAGTTGGGCATCTACTCTAACAATCTCCCACTTGCCCTAAAGCCAACTACTCATCAAACGCAGTCCCATTGTTTCACGATGTTTTTCTAACAACGGTCCTGGCAAGGGCTTCGTAAGTGGATCAGCAACGTTGTCCACAGAGGCGACTCTCTCAACTGCTATGTCACCTCTAGCCACAATATCCCGGATTATGTGGTATTTCCTCCGCAGTCCCATTGTTTCACGATGTTTTTCTAACAACGGTCCTGGCAAGGGCTTCGTAAGTGGATCAGCAACGTTGTCCACAGAGGCGACTCTCTCAACTGCTATGTCACCTCTAGCCACAATATCCCGGATTATGTGGTATTTCCTCAGTATGTGTTTGGATCTTTGGTGAGACCTAGGCTCCTTTGCTTGTGCAACGGCACTCGTGTTGTCGCAGTACACCGGGACTGGACCAACTCCATTAGGAATGACGCCCAACTCTTGGACGAAATTCCTTATCCAAACTGCCTCCTTAGCAGCAGCTGATGCTGCGATGTACTCAGCCTCAGTGGTTGAATCCGCGATGGTGTCTTGCTTGGAACTCTTCCAAGAGACAGCACCTCCATTGAGCATGAATACAAATCCAGAGGTTGACTTCGAATCATCCACGTCACACTGGAAGCTAGAATCAGTATAGCCTTCCAGTTTCAGTTCACTACCCCCATAGACCATGAACATGTTCTTAGTCCTTCGTAAGTACTTAAGAACATCCTTCACAGCCTTCCAATGCAATTGGCCGGGGTTGGCCTGGTAGCGGCTCGTGACACTCAGAGCATGTGCGACATCCGGTCTAGTCGAGATCATGCCATACATAATACTACCTATTGTCGAGGCATATGGCACACGTGTCATACTCTCTATCTCCTCATCAGTCTTCGGACACATAGACTTAGATAGAGTGACCCCGTGGCACATAGGTAGGTGTCCTCTCTTGGACTCTTCCATAGAGAACCTCTTAAGTATGGTATCAATGTAGGTGGCTTGGGTGAGTCCGAGCATCCGTTTCGATCTATCCCGATAGATCTGTATTCCAAGAATATATGATGCTTCACCCATGTCCTTCATCGAGAATCTACTAGACAACCATACTTTTGTTGACTGCAGCATTCCTACATCATTCTCAATGAGTAGAATGTCATCAACATAAAGTACAAGGAATGTCACATCGCTTTTAACTACCTTCTTATATACACATGGCTCCTCGGGATTCTTGATGAAACCAAATTCCTTAATTATTTCATCGAATCTCAGGTTCCAACTTCGCGATGCTTGTTTGAGACCGTAGATCGATCTCTGAAGCTTGCATACCTTATGCTCGCTTCCAAAAGATGTGAAACCCTCAGGCTGCGTCATATAGATCTCTTCCTTAATTTTTCCATTAAGGAACGCAGTTTTCACATCCATTTGCCATATCTCATAGTCGTACCATGCGGATACGGCTAATAAGATTCTAATCTACTTGAACATTGCGACTGGTGAAAAGGTTTCATCATAATCAACACCTTGCCTTTGAGTGTAACCTTTCACGACCAGTCGTGCCTTGTAGGTCATTACCTTACCATCAGGCCCAAGTTTTCTCTTGTATACCCATTTGCACCCAATAGGAACAATTCCTTCGGGAGGATTAACAAGAGTCCAAACTTGGTTAGCATGCATCGAGTCTAACTCAGACTGCATTGCTTCAAGCCACAAATTAGAATCTGCATCGGAAATTGCCTCCTTGAAAGTTCTTGGATCAGATCCAACAACTTGATCACCTTGATCATCTTCAAGGAGAAAACCATATCTCTCAAGAGCCCTAGGAACCCTTTCGGATCTCCTAGGTGCGACCATTTCTGGTACCGGCTCTGGAGGTGCGGGAGATTCACTTGGTACTTCGATTGGATCTCGAACATCTTCGAGTTCTACTATCTTGCCTTTTCTATCAAGTAGAAATTCCCTTTCCATAAAGGTAGCATTCTTAGAAACAAACACTATTGTGTCGCTGGGATAGTAGAAGTAGTATCCAATGGAATTCTTTGGATACCCAACGAAGTAACATAAGATGGATCTCGTATCCAGCTTATCTCCCACTGTCTGCTTCACGTAAGCAGGACATCCCCAAATCCTCATGTATGAGTATTTGGGTGGTTTGCCCATCCATATCTCATATGGAGTTTTATCCACTGCCTTGGTGTGGACATTGTTCAACAACATTACCGCCGTTTCGAGCTCATAGCCCCAAAACGAGGTAGGAAGCTCAGTGAAGCTCATCATAGATCGAACCATGTCCAACAAGGTCCGATTACGACGCTCCGCTACACCATTGAGCCGTGGTGTGGCCGGAGGGGTCCACTGTGCGAGAATCCCATTCTCTTTCAGATAGTCTTGAAATTCAGCACTTAAGTATTCACCACCTCGATCAGATCGAAGTGCTTTAATACTTTTGCCTAATTGATTTTCTACTTCAGCCTTGAATTCTTTGAACCTTTCAAATTATTCAGACTTGTGCTTCATCAAGTACAAGTACCCATACCTAAAATAATCGTCGGTAAAGGTGATGAAGTATGTGTGATCGTATTTAGTACCAATACTAAATGGACCACACACATCAATATGGATCAAATCCAATAGGCCTTGAGTACGCTCACCCTTGCCCTTGAAGGGTTGCTTAGTCATCTTTCCCTTGAGACAAGACTCACAAGTCGGTAGGGAGTTAATGTCTGAAAGATCAAACATGTCACTCCTAACTAACTTGTTCATCCTACTTAGAGAAATATGACCTAGCCTAGCGTGCCAAAGTTGTGCTGGGTTCAAGTTATCGTGTTTCCTTTTAATCGTTGTTGTATGTGTTTCGAAATCGCGAGTTGGAACGTCTTTTAATTTTAAGGTGTATAAATCGTTTTCGCGTTCCCCAATACCAATCAAACATTCATTCTTGTAATAGACATATCCTATAGCTACTGCAGCAACTCTTGCTCCATTGCCAAGCCTCAAGTGGGTCTCACCCTCTCTAAGACGTCGGCTTCCTGTCATCACCTGGAAATCATTGCAGATATGAGATCCACATCCGGTATCAAGTACCCAAGAAGTCGAACTAAGAGACATATTTATTTCAATATAGAACATACCTTTCGCAGTTCGCAACTGCTCGAGGTACTCTTTGCAGTTCCTCCTCCAATACCCAGGCTTGTGGCAGTGGTGGTAAACATCCTCAGTCTTGTTTGGCTTGGAAGCCTTTGCCTTTGGCTTCTTGGTGGGCTTTTCCTCCTTCGCGGTGGCAGAACGCTTTTTTCCCTTGCGTCTGGGCCCCTTCTTCACAGAAGAGCCCATAAGGAGGACGGGTTTGTCCTTCTTTATGGTTCCTTCAAACACTACAAGCATGTTAACCTACTCTTCAAGGGTGGCTGCCAGCTTGTTCATGTTGAAGTTGACCACAAAGGGGTCGAATGCAGCAGGAAGTGAGAGGAGAAGCACATCCACAGACAGCTCGTGTGGAAGTGTGATATCAAGGCCCGACAGCTTTTCAACGAGCCCAATCATACGAACCCCATGCTCGCGGACCGAAGTCCCATCGCGCATGCGGCTCGTCATAAGCTCCTTGACAGCCGTGAACCTCTCATGTCGAGAGTTCTCCCCATACAGTTCTTTGAGATGAAAAAGTATGTCAGCAGCATACTTTACTTCTCAAAGCGCCGTTGCATTTCATTCGACATCGATG
>KV006886.1:281608-292213 GCA_001598015.1 Dorcoceras hygrometricum
TGCAACCTCCATGTATTTTACCTCACGTCCAGTAAGGGCCCAATAATATGATGCCGTTTACTATCACGTGTCAAGATGACCCATCAATGTTGAGTCGTGAAGGACGGTCCCCTTAACGTCCCCAATAATATGAGCCAACGTTAAAGGGAGTTCCAATCGAACTCACAACGAGTGTCAATGGCGTGGACAGCTTTCCGGCATACATGACCCCCTCAATAATATGAGTCGGGCCATGTATACGGGTAGCATCGGCGTACACCCATTGTTGATGGAAGGTAGGGATAATTTAAACAAATTTAAATTCCCTTTAGCTTATCGAATAAACCTTTAATCTTGATATTAGTTTTAAATCGTATTTAAAACGAGGGATTTTATTTTTGAAAATTTGGTCTCATGCAATATATTTTAAATCATATTTAAAACATGCGGATTCAACTAACTATATATCACATATATAAACATTGGGATGATCGATCGCGAGAGCTATGCGGTCCGTGGTTGTCAATCACGGACCTGGGTCCAATCCTAGGTGAAATGCAATATGCAATGCAATCCTATTACATTTGCATCCGATTTTACAGATCTTCGGTCTTCAATATCTTTGATCGTCATCGGGAAAGTCCTCCCACTAAGTCTAGTAATTTACAATAAATTTCCATGACACATAAGGGATACATTTTAAGGGGTGGGAACGGGCCACAAACAGACCAACTGTAATAAATGATAATCAACAATATCAAATACAACCGAAATCATAAAAACCTAAAGCATACACCTAACACATTGGGGCATTGCTCTCGATCATCCCAATCATGCAATCAATCTAATTAATAAGCATAAATTAAATAATCAAATTATTTATCGCAAAATCATATTTTAATCATAAAATCGCATTTTATAATAAAATCGTATTTTGTCGATAAAATCAAATTTTAATCAACAAAATCATATTTCATTATAAAATCATATTTTACAATTAAAATCACATTTTGTTATTTTAATTGCATCATATTGGGCCAAAAATAATTTTGGGCCCAAAATCTCAAAAATTTCAAAATCGACCAAAATCGGTCCGATATCGAATATCGGCCCGAAAACTTCATGGGCTGCCCGGGACAGGCCTGAACTAAACCTAGAAGCAAAATTCAGCCGTCGCAAAATTCTGCCGGAGATCGTCGCCGGACGGCGGCCGCCGCCACCATGTTGCGCGCGGCACAAGGCCGCGCTCTTGGCCGCGACAAGAGCGGCACAATGGCGCTGTGATGCGCCAACCAGTGGCGCATCAATGGGCGAAACTAGCGGCGATCGTGCGCCAACCAGCAGCGTGCGTCGGCCATAATCGCGCAACACGGCAGCAACCGGTCGGCAGCCCGTCGCGCGATCATGCATGCATCGGCCGGCGGTGTCTTGGCCTCCTTCGCGCAACCAGCGCGCACAACAGCATCCACCGTGCGCCGATCATTGCGCCAACCCGTCGGCCTCCATGCGAGAAGGAAGCAACAACCAATCGCGCAAAATCGTGGCAACCAGGTGGCAGCTATGCGCGGTCATGCGCGGAGAGGAGGGGGCCGCCGCACACGGCGACGGCCGGCGGCCATTGCAACAATTTTTTTTTTGATTCAATCTGAAAATTGAGATTAGATACAATTATGGCAACAATTGTATTGAAGGATCCGAGCCATAGCTCTGATACCACTATTGGGAAAGCGGTGGTGGATCCGGATCCCGTCTCCCGGCGGCGCATTGGAAGTTAAAAATTTGGCGCCGGGAAACGTTCAATACAATAAAATCATGCTATAAACCATTCATAGGATGATTAGTAGATTACCTTGGCGACTTGCGCCTGGCTCCAACCGGAATTACAAGAAGACCGGCTCGTCACGGTAGGCGACTGTAGATTCGTCAATCAGGTCCACGACCGGAAGGGAGACTCCTTCGTCAGCCTGCACTAGAAGGCCTGACGAGATCAGCATGGACGGAAACTCCTCCTCACGATGGCCGGAACAAGTCCGGCGAGGGAAGGCGGCGGCGGCGGCGTGAGGCTTGGAGAGGAGGGAGGCGGCCGAGAGGTAATCTTTGGAGGCTAGGGTTTTAGTATAGTTGTAATCTATTCCTTAAGCCCTAATCACATTAGTGTATATATTAAATATACTTGGGCTTGAACCGACCCATTGGACTTGGGTCAGGCCCAAGTCCCTATATGAACATTCGGTTCGTTCATAACTCCGATCGACGATCAGATCGGACCGATCGACTCAGTTTCTAAAACTGAATATTATGATGCGAAAAACGATTTTTCAGATCACCTAGTCCAAATGACAGTTTTGCCCCTCAACAGTAGGAAATCACGATTTGACCCCTGTTGACTTTCAGGAAGTCGCACTCCCTAAAATCCTCCTCAAGTGCTCAACACATTGAGCTCAGTTTCCGTGCGGGAATCACGAATCCAGTACTTGTGTGACCCTCAATGGTTCAGGGATACAGCTATCCGTGGGCCCACAACCATTGCGGCTCCAAAATCATAATTTCGGACTTGCCCAACAGATCATGGTAAAGCGTCTAGCAACATCGCCCCATGATCCCCTAGGTATCACTGATAGTGCCTGCAAGAACCAGTTGGTCGTGGTTAGCGTACAGTACGGTCCTTTCAATCCATATATCCCGATCAGATCAACGACCATTGGTAAATCTAGAGTCGCTAAAGATCCGATAGCTATGCATACATCTTGGAGATCGAATAGTGACATCGCGAGTGTAACTAGGTAAACCCATTTACCTAATACACTTCTAGTACTCTGGCCAGAGATTTATACACTATTATCCCCTCAGATAGCATAGGATATCCACGCATGTAAGCGAGCGGTGAATCCTCGACAACGAAGCATCGACTCCTACATGCATCGGGATCTCACCCAATCCCGTCGCCTAATGACCCCAAGTGAGTCGACAAATGAGTCAAAGTGAGACGCCTATCATGTAGAGTCTCAATGACGTTTCGAGTCGTGAGGACTAATCAGTACAACCAATACCTCGGACTTATCCACTCGACAAATGGTAACCACTTGGAAAATCCGAACGAGGGTAGTTCGATAGATCACCAGGTCACTATCTATCTGCATGCTCAGAACATCACAATGTTCCTTATAAATGAAACATGGTACTTTGCATCGCAGATACTAGTCTCAAGCTCGGGCGGCCTTATCCTCATTTTGACGGCCCAATCGACTAGGAACGTGTTTAGAATACACAGTGACTATTAGATGTGTTTCATGATAGCCGTCATACCCACTATCACATCTAACATACACTATAGTGCATTCTAGGTCTTTACTCAACGCAATTGTTAATCATTGTACAACACAATGAAAGTAAAGAATGCCATAAACAAATGCGAATATCATATATAAAGACTGTCATATACAAGAGTCAATAAACCCACACGCCACAGGTTGGCTTGTTGGGCATCTACTCTAACAGGGGATGCCCTGTGTTTCTATGTATTGGGGATCTGTATTTGAATTGACAATTGATGTTACCTGTTTTATATGAGTTTGAGTCAACTCTTATTTTGATTATGAATATTTTGAATGATGTTTTAAGTTCAGGCCCAATTATATTTCGAAATTTTTTTAAGCCCGATTTTACGCTTCTGTGATTATGTGCTTAATTGTGCTGTAATCTTATGTGATTAGAATGGGGCCTGACAGAATACTAGAATTCTGGAAGTGTGCAGAAGACGTTGACAGGAAGTGAAGATATCATATGTTGACGTGGGGAGAAATCTGGTATCAGATGTTATAGAGAAGTTTGATAAAAGGAACGGATCTGATAACGTGAAGAGCAGAGAAGCTGGACGTGAAGTGAACAGTAGGAATCTGATCAGTAAATAGAGAAGTCGTGAACGCGAAAGAGAAGGAAGGAGTCTGAACAGAAGAATCGAGAAGACCTATCAGATATGCTTACGTGGACAGAGATGATTACGTGGAATCCAGCGTGGACAGAGATGCTTACGTGGAATCCAGCGAAGTCTGACGAGAAGAGAAAAGAAGAAGACATATCAGATGTCTACTGTAGAAGACGTATCAGATGTCTACTATAGACATCTATTGGAGTTAGACGCAATAACAGGAGAAGAAATCTGGACGTGTCGAGGAGAAGAAATCTGGACGAGAAGAGACAGAGATCTGATAAGAAGAACGAAGAAGAAGTCTGGTTCAGACGTAGATAAGATAAGTCCGATCAAGAGTGAAGACGAGAAAATGATAAGAGATCTGATGTGAGGAGTATGCGAGAAGTGAAGTCTGAATGTGAAGTGAAAAGTAGAAGAATTCTGATCGAGTAAAGAGAAAGAGAAATCTGTGAAGTCTGGATCGCTAAAGAAGGAGAAGTCTGATCAATATGAAGTAAGGAGAAATCTGGACGTGACGAAGAAGTGAGGAGAAGTCTGGTACGCGAAACAGGAGATGTAAATCAGCTGTTAGCAGAAGATGAATAAAACGAAGATTGATCATATGTATACTGTAGAGGATGATTTCAGACGTCGTACAGCTATCATATGACGATCAAATACGAGGAGAAGCTGATTTCAGATGTTGCACGCATTCAGACGTAAGGATCATATGAGAACCAGATGTTGAGTCAGACGCAAAGAATAGTCAGACGAAAAGAATAATCAGACGAAAAGAGTAATCTGAATCAGATGAGGAGCAGATGATTCAGATGACGAACAGACGTTGATCAGCTGTTGACAGTTTATGTGAAGAGCAGAAGCAAAGATCGAAGATGCGACCAGAAGCTAAATAAGAAGTGAAGCAGTTGATCAGCCGTTGGAACAACGAACAGCAAATCAGCTGATGAACAATGTTGTGAACAAAGAAGACAACAGATGATGAACAATATTGTGGACAAATACGATGAATACAAGCGACGGCTGATATCAGCTGTTGATGTGAAGAAAACCAACAGCTGAGTGAACAGCTGTTGAGCGAAGTGTTGTGACGAAGAAAAGACAACAGCTGAGTGAACAGCTGTTGAAAAATTTGTTGGAGTACATTCAGCTGTTAGGACGCAATCAACCTATTAAAAGGAAAAGAATCAATGGCTGAAATTGAGTCGTACAATTGCCTTAATTTAAGGAGACAAGATCAGTACTATTTTGGGAAATAGTACAATATACAGAGAATGATTCACGGTGGTAACACATACTTGGGAAGACGACGATTTAGCCGTAACAAGCGCAGAAGGGATTTGAATCTTTCTAACGGCTATATCTTTGGGGAAGCTTTACATATACAGGAGCATCTTGAAGAGAAAGGATTGATCAAAACACACACTTGCAGACACAAAAACAGAGGGAAGAAAAATAGAAGAACGAAGCAGTCGAACACCATTAGAGAGGAGCTTACAACGAGCGTCGACTGCTGAGTTCTAATCAGGTCTTTAGGAGCATTTCCCAGTTGTGTGAGATATTATTATTATTACGAGAGTTGTTCTTACACTGTATATCTCACACACAGAGGTTCATTCAAATTCTTGAGAGTTGAGCAAAATTGTATAGGGAGTGAATCTCAAACCCAAAAATCAGATCCCGTCCAAGCACGAAGACGTTAAACTCTGTGTCTGTAGCCTTTCTCACAGAGGCGTAAAACAAGTGATTGAGTGGAGTTCTAGGAGTTAAAATTTTGGCAGTGGGTAATTCCCAAATTTGATTGGGTCTGTAGATCAATTCTTCTAGTGGAACCTTCCGAGGCGGAAGAAGGGGAGACGTAGGATATTTATATCCGATCTTCCATAAACAAACATTGAGTAATCTCTTTACGATTTACAGTTCCGCATACGCATTTTATTAGCATTCGCATAACACATCTGTTGGCACACACACACGCACAAATATGTTTGGCACAAACAGATGTCACGCATACGTATTTATCTTTAGCACACACGCATACACAGCTATCACACATGCACAGTTAAACAGATTTCTGTGTTTGCATCGTTTTAAATTATTAGGATTCATTTCTGGTGTTTTCCGCATGTTTTTATTACATACCAGATCTGTCTCCGGTGCTCTGTTTTATGTTCAAGAACCCGAGGTATTGCACCTCTTTTTAGCAGCGCAAAATTTTTAAACAGTAGCAGCGCTCTTTATTTTCTTTATATTTATGGATCAGATCTCACGCCCTCCCTTATGTTATGCTATTTATTGTATTGCATCTCGAGATCTGATCCTTCGGTCCTAACAGCGGTCGTGAATCCAGATCTTGGACTGGCTCAATAAAAATGCAGATCAGAGCAAGTGTATCCACAAATGGCTCCTGAGGCAGCTGCATCCTCTGTCTAGAAGTAGTTTCCCTGCACTCGCTTATCCACCGATCTGTGCCCGCTATTATTTACCATGACCCGTCAATTAAGATTCGCCTAATCCCGTACTTGATGCTAGGATGAAAACACGAAAGAATTCCACCACGGTGTATATCAGTACCAAACAAATCTGATCTAGATGGCCGTGTCCACTCCAGCTTATGTTGCCTCATTTGCTCCACCAATTTTTTCAATGCAAGGCGATGAGCTTCTGAGAGCATATCAAAAAGTTGTAGATCAATAGCAGTCATGGGCGTGCCTGATTCAGAATTGCTATATCTGGCCTCCAAAATTTCCTTAACAACATTTCCCGATACTTCGCTATTATATACACACGCCTCTGAACAGCTATCTGTATGTCTCAGCCTATTGTAACATCTGCTCTTCCTTGGCAGCAATATCTGAAACTGACTCCAAAACTACCAAGCATCGAAGACTGGACGAATGAAAGAATGAAACAATACCCTCTATAACAGCTTCCCGAATCTGTACAAGAAAGTAAATATCAGCACAAATCAAAGTGAACATTTCTTTGGCCGGATGCCCTTTAACCACTTCCTCTACAAGGGGCGCCTTCCTCTTGTCAACAACATCAATATTTGGAAGACTGGCCTTGTACCAGTCCCTTTCTGTAGGACCGAGCGCTTGCCGCTTTACCAAAAGCTATAGCTGGTGGTAACGGTGCAACTCCAATCTTTTTAAAGCGTATAGCAACACAAGAGCCACGGTTCGATCGCTCTACCTAGCATGGGTAATTATTGCACTCCAACAATCCCCCTCCCAATAATTGCACTCCTTGCAATCAATGGGAATCGAACCCGTGACCTTGGCTCTGATACCAATTGTAGGACCGAGCGCTTGCCGCTTTACCAAAAGCTATAGCTGGTGGTAACGGTGAAACTCCAATATTTTTAAAGTGTATAGCAACACAAGAGCCACGGTTCGATCGCTCTACCTAGCAGGGGCAATTATTGCACTCCAACACTTTCTCTTATCTGAATTCCACAGCCAAATTAGATCTTGGTAGGCTCTGCAGCGGTAACAGATGGCAACATCATATCTTCCGGAATCTGTCTCATAAGAGCATCAATAGACATAGACTCTTCATCAGACGTGGATATATCAGTCAGCTCTAGAACCTTGCTCAAGGGCTCTGTGTCTTCAGAGTCAGTAACTTGCTTCTCATAATTCTTCCCTTTATCAGTGGCTTCCTTCTCTATTTCCTTCTCCTTCTCAATCGCCTTCTCCTTCTCAACAGGCTCATCATCATTAGTTATAGCTGAAACATCTATCCTGCTCTCCGTCTCAACAGGATCTGTTCCAACAGTCTCCAGCACCACTGGTTCCTCCAAATCTATTTCCATCACAGTTGTCTCCATGGGTTCTATGTCAGGCCTCGTGCACAAACACAGAGTTTAACCACTCAAACACATAGCGGAAGCAATAAAATAGTGGCTAAATTTTCGCTTTGGCCTGACTGATGGATACATAATTTAAAATACTGTAATAATCAAAATATCCCAGTAATTAAAATAACTCAGTACAACAGTACATCATTCAACAGATACAAGCACTACAGAAAACAACTTAAATACAATAAATCACAGGGCATTCCCCGGCTAACAGTGCTTATACATATATGTTATATGCTAACTGGGACACTCTAACCACCTCCTGGGGCACCTCCAGTTGGGTCTACTCCACGACCAGCAGAGCAACCATGATAACCTGAAAATATACACACAGGCAAACAACACCAGGCCCAGAGGGACATGGGGTCAAACCCCAGTACGGAGAGCAATACAAAACAGCTAACGGAAAGCAATAAATTCAAATGCTATGCATGAACCGCTGAGCACAACAGAAGGCTACAACCAACGGCAGAGAGCCAAAGAATCTCAAGGCTGATCAAGAACAAATACAACTGAACAGCAGTTAACAGTGGCCATGGGGTATGTGAGTATATGGGAGCTACCCACTCGTCTCAACACATGGCACCAGATGCAAAACAAAGCTCAACCAGCTGTTGCCCAACTCATGAGATGTGGGAGCTACCCACTCCGCTCATAGTGGCTAACAGATCCCAGCAGGGAGATGAGGTATACGGGAGTTACCCGCTCGTCCTCAACAGCATCCTAGTACGCATAGATCAAAGATGCAAGGCACGACTACAACATATCTGAGCTCAAGAGATAAATGCGTGTATGCAACAGATGCAATGATCAACACAGAAACATATAAATTATGCAAAGCATACACAGCAGCAAGCATAATCACCCATGCTCAATCCAAAGCTGTAAAACAATCTCACATCCGTACCTCAAGTCTTCTGTGCTACAATTACTACAACAGGGTCCCGAGCAACACAGATCTCACACCTTCTAAGCCAATTACAGATACTAACTCAGGGACAGTAACACAGAAACCACGAATTGGGAGCTACAAGCTCAACCCAAGTCTGTCATACCCTTCTAACCCAACAGAAGGCTCTAAACAAAGCACAAGGTAGAATCTTTAGCACTTACCCAACGAGCTACCTCAACGACAGGCAAAATCCGACGCTTATGCTAACAGACTAGAGAAGGGAGATGTCTTCACACACCTCACCAGCTTCAAGAAAACGTTACAAGAGTAAGTATCAAACAAAGAGTCTTCGGCAAGAGGAGTTCCAACGTCTACCACTCTTACCAAACAAAGAGTCTCGGCAAGAGGAGTCCAACGCTACCACTCTTACTTCAATCGGATCTGTCTACCGTCGGAAATCGAAGAAGATAAGGTTTGGTGAACAGTAGCTAGGGTATTGCGACAGAGTTCGCTATCGGGAAATATTCTAAGTGTCGGGTAACAATAATACAGAACGAAGGAAAAGTCCTCTATATACTCAAATCTGTCCATGCTTGCTGAACAGATCCCACCGAAAACTTAAAGAACAAAGCTGATATACCCGCTCGGATCTGAATCTCTCAACAGATCTGTCTACAGCAACCAGATGTCGACTAACTCAAACGAAGTCGCACAATTCCATTATCGCAACTGGACACGTCACCCGCTACTCGGATCTAATCGCTAGCGCAAGAGCAACCTGAAACCCAAAACGGCGTCGCTCCCTACACATTCAGATCTCTCTCGAATCTGAAGACCAACGCTAGTCACTACGTAGTCTCGCTATTGGGGATCCGGATCCGCCCCCCGGCGAGGCAGCGGAAGAACATAGAAAAAGGCCGAGAGACGATCAATATGAAAAATCAGACAATTCAATAATCGTCATTCATAGGGCGTTCAAAATGGATTACCTTGCTGGCACTTGTGCCTGGCTCCAACCGGTATTACAAGAACCCGGCTCTTCTCGGTAGATTGCGGTAGATTATCGCCAATCCGGTCCACGACCAGAACCGAGACTCCTTCGTCAGGCTGCACTAGAAGCGCTGACGAGATCAGCACGAACGGATTCTCCTCGTCGAGTTGGCCGGAAACAAATTTCCGGCGACAACGGGCGGCGGCGGCGGCGCACGGCGGGTGACGGCGGTGGCGTTTGGAGAGGAGAGGAGGGGCGGCTTTTTGCTAGGGTTTAGAGTTGTAATCATGTTATGTTTAGTCATAATCCTATATTAAATAGAATAGGTGATGGACTTGGATCCGGCCCAACGGGCCCGGGTCCAACAATGAACATTCAGTTCATCTCCACCACCGAGACTTCATCGTAACTCCGATCGCCGATCAGATCGGACCGATCGACTCAGTTTACGAAACTGAATAATATAATCTGAAAAACCGTTTTTCAGAACCCCAGTGCAAAATGACCGTTTTGCCCCTCAACAGCGGCAAACCCCGGTTTGACCCCTGTTGACTTTTAGGAAGTCGCACTTCCCGAAATCCTCTTCTCGTGCTCAACACATTGAGCTGAGTATCCATGCGGGAATCTTGAATCTAGTACTTGTGTGACCCTCAATGGTTCAGGGATACAGCTAGCCGTGGGCCCACAACCATTGTGGCTCCAGAATCAAAATTCCGTACCTGCCCAACGGATCATGGTAAAGCGTCTAGCAACATCGCCCCATGATCCCCTAGGTATCACTGATAGTGCCTGCAAGAACCAGTCGGTCGTGGTTAGCGTACAGTACGGTCCTTTCAATCCATATATCCCGATCAGATCAACGACCATTGGTAAATCGAGAGTCGCTAGAGATCCGATAGCTATGCATACATCTTGGAGATCGAATAGTGACATCGCGAGTGTAACTAGGT